>VWZX01008917.1:0-214206 GCA_013399015.1 Galbula dea
TTTTAAGTATCAGTAGCCAAGTAGCCACGGTGTCTATTAAGGGTCATCTACTAATACTAGGTAGTTTCTAGTATACTTGTTGTGCTCTTGTTCAAATTTGTTGTTTATTTTTTGAGTCACTTCTTTAACTATCCGAACAGTTTAGGTACGCGGTTAAACAAGCCTGATTCTAAGCTCTCAAGCTTCATCTGTAAAAATGTCCCAAAGAACCAGTTTTAGCATGGTCTCATTCCTAGGGGTTGAGTATTCTGTTCCTAGGGAATTAAAAAAAAGCCCTCCTGTGCTACTCACTTGTTCTTACAAAAGATGCAATAACACCAGTTAGAAAGAGTTGTCTATTACTGCTTGGTATTTTTAATCAAAAGAGAGATTTCTTCTCCATTTATTGCCTCATTATAATTAAGTGTGATATTAACATCAACTAGGAAAGTAACTGCAGAGTTCCCTGCTCCAGATGCAGCAAGCTTTTTGACAGCTGAACAAGCTCCTTTTCTCCCTGCAAAGCACACTGTGGCCACACAGACTTCTGAGCAACCATTGCCTGCTGCTGCTTCTGCAGTCTTGCCTCTGGAAACAGCCCTTGAGCTGCCACCCACTCCTGCCAGGTACAGCCAAGCCAGCTGCACTGAAAAGATATGATCAGAAACCATCATTTTACATAGGATTTCACCTGATTTTTTTTTTTTGGTGGTGTTTGTGGCTTGTGGGGTATTTTTTTGTTTGGGGGATTTTTGAGGATGGTGATGCTTTCAAGATGGAGCAGCTTACAGGTTTCTCCTGACTCTCAGGGTGCTCTGAAAATTTGCACAGCAACCAGAAATTTGAGTATTTTTTAGATAAAAGTTGGGAAAATTACTCAAAAAACTGAACTAGTCCTTAGATGGAGGTGGAGAAATCATGGGTGGGAGATTTGCTGGGTGACCTGTGGTGAATATATAGCATCAAAGTGGGGAAGAAGCTTCTTGAGGGAAGGTAGCACAGCAGAGTGCGCATATAATGTGTGATGCTTTGATATTCCACATTTTGTTCACCTGGCTTTCAAAAGTTAGTCACCCTTGCAATAAAATGTGCATTTTTCAATTGTCCAGTAGCCTGAAGTTTTTTGGAGGAGAGTACAAGAGTTAACCTGTGTAGCAACGTGGCAGCCAGGATACAGTGTGTACCAATAGGGAAAGAAAGTGCTCTCCTCACTAATTAATACTGGGATACTAAACCATACCTGGTTGTTTGGGGTTTCTTTGTTGGGTTGTTGTTTGGTATTTTTTATGGGTGAGGAGGACTTTTGAAAATCCTTAAATGAACTTCTCAGCCTTAGTTAGTGTTGCCAGAGGTCTAAGAGTGTTTGCTTAATGGCTTTTCTTCTTTTGCTGCTTTTGGGCAGGCATGAAGCTTCTCTGCCTACTTGTGAAACAAATTCTTTCACTAAGATCTCAAGCTGTCAGTCTAAATCATCTGTAAGTCATACAAGGTAAATCTTTTAAGCTATATCTGCAGCAGGCTGCTAGGTGCAAGCAAGGTTTTCAGGAAACAATAGTTATATGGTTATGGAAGTGCTTGGAGTGTTTTGTTGGTTTCTGAAATTATTTTAAAAGTACACAGCAATTGTGTGGGTATCCTTGAAACTGTAAAGTAAGAGCCTGAGTTACAGATTCACCACTGCAGAAATGATTTTGGAACCACTCTTCTTTTTTTATTTTTCCCTCCTTCAACTTTCTTTGCCTGTTCACATTCCTCTCAACTCAGATAAAAGGTAGAGAAAATGAAAGGGGTGTGAGAAGCACAGATCTGCTGAAGTTATATCAGCAAATATTCCAAAGTTTTCCATGTTTTTTATTTATTATGAAAAAGGGAAGAAGCTAAATGATCCTCAGGGCTCTGTCACCACCATGAAGACTTAGATGGTGTCCTGGGCCCTGGTTCAGTTGGAATGACCCTAGGGACGTAAGACAGAGTCTGGGATGGGGAATTTGAAGGCTGAGAAATGCTGAATGCTGACTTGTTGAAGGGAAAATTTTATTTGTGGGTGAAACAAAAATTTCTTCTTTCTGAATTGGTATTCAAGTGACTGATGTGTCTGCAAGCTGGGAACCTACGACCACATAACTTTCCAGTAGTTGATGCAATTCAGTATTGTGAGTACTGTGCCTCTCTCAGTCTTTCCTACTTTCTCTGCTTTCTCCTCTGTGACTCAAAGCTTCTGTGCTAGAAAAGTACTGCTGGAAAATCCTTTGAGAAGTCTGCCAAATGTTGGACCCACTCCTCTTCCTGTTCTTTCTCCTTTCAAGCAGAGATCAAAAATAAAGAGCATGGCTGCTGCTGCCGTGTCTGCTGCCATTGCTGTCCGGGCCAGGTAGATGTGAATTTTAACAGGAACATTAACTTAAAGGCTTTTTGTAAGGGTTTTATTTGTTTTTCAGTAGTCCCAGGCAACTTGAACTTTGGTCACCTGATTTGTTTATGTGGTCTTTTAAAACTCTTGCTAGGCTTTCTGAACCTAGCGCCTACCGCTCTCTCTTGGATGCCCTGCTCATCACACCTGTCACTAAGCCTCCTCTGCAGGCCATCAGGCCCTCCAGGAAGTCCACAAATGCTCTAGAGCTACAAAACAGCAAGAGGTATTGTCTGAGTGCTGTGCATGGTTGGCTCTTAGGGCTCACATGAAACTAGATTGTCTTTCAAAGGCTGTTTCTGTTGTCTGCACGCTTGAAGCAGTCTGCCCATTGTCTGGCCTCTTTGACACGAGGTCACCGACCCTAAATCCTGCTGGTTTCACTTCTTTGCAGAACTAATCTGCACCCATGTCCTGCTGATGGTGTTTGTGGAAGTCCACCATACTAAAATACTAAGCAAAATTTTCCTCACTGGCTGCAAGTGCCCTTCTGAGATGCACCCTGCTGTTTGTGTTGCACTGTGAACCTCCATGGGAGGCACCATCACTAAACAGCTGACTGGAGAAGAAACAAGATATTCTGGCTTGAAACATCTGTCCAGCTGAATTATTTGTTACAGTTCCCTGAGCAACTAAGCAGTGTGTTAGGCTGCAAGGGTGCTCTGGGAACAAAGAGTTGCTCTTTCTCAAAGCTCACTTTTAATGTATAAAATCTGTTCAGCAGATAACTGTTTTAAAACTAATTTGCTGTCTAGGCCCTTTGTTCCAGCAGTGATTCCAGTCAGTGCAGAGGACTTTTTGTTCTGGTTTCTTGACCACAGCTATGTTAACACTGTGGTAAAGCTGCTTTTATGTAAGGGACTTCAGCCTCAAAGGCAGAAATCTATCTGGTTATTTTACAGGACAGTGTGTATTAAGTTGTGCTAAGGAAGAAGTGAGGCTGTGTGTGCTTATTTGCATTTTCAAAAGAGTAAAACCCTTCTAGAGGTAAGACCCAATTATAAGTAGAGCTGAGATCCACTTGATGTAAGAAATTTCTTTTGAGTAAGACGTATCTTTCCCTCCTGTTTCTGGCTTCCAAGGTGACCTCAGTCACTAGAAAAGGCTTAAGTGGCCCTAACTTTGTGGAGAGGAATTGACCGTCTGAAGAAAGCATTTATAGACTGCCTCGTAGATTCTGTATGAGCTCTCCTGTCAGCAGGCTTTCTCAGATCACAGGGGACTTTATTCTCAACTCATGCAGTTGTTCTGGACAACAAGTGATAGTTAAAATACCATTTATGATCCAGAGAACTATTAGGAAAATACTGATGTACCAGACTGAGCTTGGGGTTCAAGTGATGATGTTTGCAGATGGATAACCTGCTGTCTTGGACTTGCAGGAGGAAAAAGTCCACCCAGACCTCTTGAAGCTGCTTGGGAAAGTGTCAGAGACTTGGCCTTTGTAACCATTTTATTGGTGTTAGAAGTTACATGACAGCAAGCTGTATTTCATTTCCAGTTTGGCCCATAGCTTTTCCTTTGGCTGATAACAGCATGACACACAGTTATCTTCTCTAGTGTGAGGAAATTCTAGGCAGCATTATATAGGAGTTTCCATGGAAGGGTGGAGTGAGATTTCAACATCTCTAGCCCAAGATCATGTGGTTTTTCTTCTCTTGGATTTTGGGGGGTGGGGATGATGGGAACATCAAAACCTCAAAATACATTCAGAAGGATTTGCCAGTTGAGTCATAATCCTTGAGGTATTTAAAAGATGTAGATGTGTGGTGCTTAGGGATGTGGTTTGTTGGTGGACTTGGCAGCGTTAGGTTAACTGTTAGACTTGATCTTAAGGGTCTTTTCCAACATAAATGATTTTGTGATTCTGTGTGTTCAGCCTTGTCTTAGTAAACCTGTTAGATTGACAGGCTGTAGTGCCAGCTTGAGTTTATTCAACTCTTGCTTAGAAAAAAACAGACACAAAGCATATCCGAGACCTGTCAGAAGTTTTGCACTGAGTCCTACATGATCCCCACTGTCAGAGTGGTGGCTTCAAGCTTTTGCCTTGGAAAGATTCTCCTTAGGCTAGGCTCCTGGCACATAAACCACCAGAGGTGATAAATTCACAGGTGATTTTAAAACTGGGTTTATCACTGTCTTTTAGTTTAGGGTTGTTAGGGTTCACTTAATTTCTAAATGAAAGCCTAAGTGTCTCTGAACATCTGTTGCTTCAGGAACTAGCATGTCACAAGCCTCAGGAAAATGGCAATGGTGGAGGTACCAGTTGGCATTACAACCAGCAGTGTGGGCATATATCAGTGTCTACCTCCTTGCCTATATCTGCAAGAAGGTTGCAGTTTTCCAGCAGCACACCTCAGTCATTTTTACATTTTCCACTCTTTCTTCTGCCTGAAGTCTACTCTTTTTGCTTGTCTTTCACCTATTTTTGCTTAAGTAGCCTTTTCTGTGCAGACAACTGCTGACTCAGAAGTATTTTCTTATTTATGACAGATGATTTATGTTATTTGTGATTTATATGTTCCAGACAAAGGCAATGAAGAGGTGCTAGACTTGAAAAGTGATTTGACAAGTGAGGATGAGTGTCTTAGGTGGAGAAGGGGGAAACTTTGAAGAATTCTTGAATTTGTAATCAGGCTCTAGCCTGGGGTAGGCTTGATGGGTTATGTGTCAAATGTACTCAACAGGATAGAATGATGTTTCTGTGACACTTCTGAGTTGCAGACACACTTTTTTTAAAGGTGGAAGCCAGTCCTAAACTATCTTGTCATCTTCAACTGCTGAGCTGCTACTTCCAGTCAGAGGATATCTTCCTATCCTTGTTCTGTCAGTCTGCAACGGTGCTTTTTTATGCTGTGTGTCTCCACTGCCTCAAAATCTGTTGTTTAAAATACTTGTGTCCTAAGCATTTAGGGAGTCTAATCTGGAGCTTAAATGCCTCCATTTGCACTATGGAAATGTCTTTTAACATTTGAATGTACCAGAATGCAAGGTCCCACTTTGTGCTTCACTGGGCTTCTTCATGCTGCATGTAACATAGCCACCAGGGTGTGACTTCGTCACAGCTACTGCTGGCACCAAAAGCCTAAGCAAGAGCTGTTACTTATTAAACTGAGGCTTCAGATACATTCTCTAAACTGTAAAGATTTTTTTTGTATACATCTTAAACACATCAATTATTAACCTGTAAATCTAGAGACAAAAAAAAAAAAGTTAGGAACTTGTGGTTTGGCCTCATGGTGTGTTCAATTTCTTGTTTACTGTATGGCCAAGGCAATATTATGTGTGTGCAATACTTGGAAAGTAAAAATAACTCAAGGATTTTTACTTGATGAAATTGCCACAGTCTGTAATTCTGTGAATGACCCTGGTGAAATATGCACAATGCACATGGACTGTAAATTTGTTTTTTTCTTTGGTAGAGGAAAGAATGCAAAACTTCTACTATGTGAACTGCTGGGTTTCCAGATTGCACAAAATCTGTATTTGGCATTGTTCTGGCTGTATTTCACAAAGTTGTTGAGTTCATTTTCTGTTTTTGTGATCCTCTTAATTTGCAAATGACCTTCAATAGGAATTACTCCTCTCCTTTGAAGATTTTTAATGAAAATGTTTGTTTTCAGCTTCTGAAAGGCAAATATCCATTACATAAATACTGTCACAATGCATAAAAATGTTATGATAATTTTCTCATTGTTAAACAGCCCCTGTAAATGAGACATGAAAAAGTTTCTTGCTAGCAATGTAATTAGTGGCTTACACACTACATTATTTGTGATTAAATGCAGTTTTTATGATGCTTGTTTTTAAATAACTAAGAGTTCTGCTGACCCCCTAAAATACAAAAGCAGCTGTAAACTGCTTTAAGGAGACTATAAAATATTGTGCATGTTGTTTAATGAATAAAGAAACTTACAGCTCTTTTAAAATACTTAATCTTTCAGGGGAGGATTGGCCCATGGATGAAAATTGCATTTAGTTCAGTCACTTTGTTTTTTATTAAGACCTACCACCATAATCTGCCTGTATGAGTATTTGTCTGTCCTCCAAGGGTTAAAAAAAATAAAAGGTATTGAAAAAGTCTGGGAGTATACCAAATTTGCAGTAAGGGTTCTGCTTTAGGCTGTGTCATGCCAACACTTAACTTTAAATGGAAACGGTGAAGGGGTTTTGTTATCTGTATTGATTTTTTGATAGAAATTACTCAAGTATCCCATTCTTAAAAAACAACTTGAAACTGTTGTTTCTTCTGTTCTTCTTCTGTTTTATTTCTTCTTCTGTTGTAACTTCCACAGCATTTTCCTGGGGTGGCCACCCCAGCATCCTCGATGGCAAGAGTGGTGGCTGCTGCTCTGTTGCACCGGGGTGCAGGGATATCACTCCACATATCTGTTTCACAAATTATCTTGTTGTAGCAAGAAATGCATCTTATTTTTCCCTCCCTCATTTCTGAACAGCGATTCCCTGGAGGCTACCCAGCCCACTGCCTCTACAGCCACCCCAGTGAGGAGCATGCCTGCCCATCAAGAGAACACGGACACGAGATCTGCTCCTGCCAGCGCCACATCTGCTGCAGCCCTCAAGCCAGTAGGACCCCCAGGACCTGCCAAATACTCTGGCTGGAAGCCTGCAAACCAAGCAGGTAACTTCCAGTGAGACTTTTTCTTGTTTGCTGAAACACCTTCAGTTAACTCAGGAAAACATACTTCACCCATGGATGTAAAAACAACAGCCTTCAAATGGCTGTTTGTGTGTTTTGAGTACAGGCCAGTCTGTTTAGAGAAGTGGAGAAGAAAAACAGATTTAGCAGTGTTAGTAAACCAGTAGCCCTTTGTACTATGAAGAAATGACATAGTACACCTCATACACCTCATAGGTGTAAGTCATTCATAAACAAGCAAAATCAGGTGTCTCTGACCTCTATTAAAAGCATATATAGAATCATAGAGTGTTAGGGGTTGGAAAGGACCCAGAAAGATCATCAAGTCCAACACCCCTGCCAAATCAGGACACCTTAGATAAGGTCACACAGGAACGAGTCCAGGCAGGCCTTGAATGTCTCCAGAGTAGGAGACTCCACAACCCCCCTGGGCAGATATATACACACATCACAGTTTCAGCTTAGCACTTCCCATGTGACTGTAAATTCAACAGACCAAATTGCATGTCATTTCAGGGGTGGAAATATCAACAGACGTGTTTTCCAAGTGCTCTTTTCTAAAGTAGATGTTAACTAAAAAAAAGTAAGATGCTACAGTGGTTATAGATTTGGCATTTGTAGGTTCTGTGTGAGCAGGGTGCCAGAGTATTGCATAGGCTTGTGATGTGGTGATTCATTTAAAGGTGGATTTTTCCAAGGACAGTTAAAATTGCTGCTACTTTTGAATGTAGTTTGGTGATTCTTACCCTTCTAAATCCTCACCAAACTGTCTTATATCTGGAAATCATGCCATTTTCTTCATAAACACTCCTATATTGAAACCATATTTGTATTAAGATATGCAATATGTGCAACTGTATACCTGTATTATTGTAATATTGCATGCAGTAATTTGGGGTGATCTTTTAATGTAATTTTGTCCCTTAAACTGAATCAGTCTTTGGTACTGAACTAAACTTCAGTAGTCATTTCAAAGGATCTCGGAAATCTGTCTTACTTCTTACAAATTAAGCTTTAACTGCAGATTTATTTTGTGAGAATGAGAAGAATATTCTTAATTCTCTTTCTGACAGGATCTAGGATGCTAAATAGCTTGCTCTTTTTTTTTTTTTCAGTTCTGATTTTAAGGATTTTCACTCTTTAAAAGTATATCCAGTTCAGAAAAAGAAATACAGAGGCCTTGGCATAAGAATAAAGATGAAAACATATGGTGTTAATGCTATGTGTTTTATAATGGCTTTGGCACATCTAGCTAAATATACTGTTGTGCCAGTAAATATAGCAAACATATCTATTTTGTCTTGGACATGCAGTTCTGCTAGCAAGCCTGAAGATGGCAATACATGGTCATTTCAAGTACATCTCTGGCAATTATCAAGTGTATTAAGGATAAAGTAAAGACATATAAATCTAGATCAGTCTAATTCTAGCATTGGTTTACTTCTTTTAAGTTAGCTGTCACTGGAGGCAAAAACCAACAGACTTTTTAAAGTCCCATTTTTGGTAGCATGTGTACTTAAGGTAAATGTTTTGGGGAATATGATAATCCTGCATTTTTTTAAGTGACTGATTGTGCTTTATGTTTGACATAACTCTTTGTCTCACCAAGTGACACACTTATTTCATGTGCACAGAAACCAGCTGTCAGCTTGAGGTTTTGGTCATACCACACCTATTTTCAGTACGTTGGTGGGTGTTTGACTGCTAAATCCTACTGCCATGCTTTAGTATTAATACAAGTGTAAGGTTTAAAATAGGCTTTTTAGTGATGGACACATGAATGAGAAAGATTTAGAAGGCTGAATTAAATTACACTTGATTCCATACTTCTCTGAAAAATCTGTGCCCATGCCTTTGAAAATCTCTTCTTTTCACATTAGAGTTACCAGGTAGGTAGGTGAGGGGGAAAGCTAGCCAGGGAATTTTTGGTTGTTATCTTTCAGAATAACTTTTAAAAAACCCTTAAGAAATTCATACTGATAGAAAAACTGGTGGAAGGCAATGGTTGTGAGGACATCAGCTCCATGCTGCCTTGCTGTAGAGTCCTGAGATGCACCACTTAACTTCTAAAGAATCATAGAATGGCTCAGGTTGGAAGGGACCTTAAAGATCATTTAGTTCCAACCCCCCTATCATGGGCAGGGATGCCAATCATCAGACCAGGTCGCCCAGGGCCACATCCAGCCTGGCCTTGAACACTGCCAAGGATGGGGCATCCACAACCTCTCTGGGCAGCAAGGTCATTACCTCCTCCAAAAATATTGGAGGAGACAGAAATAAAAACTGAATAAGAAAAGGACATTGAAAAGACAAAGTTTCATAAAATGGAAAGTGCAGCCCAGGACATTGCAAATGGCAGCTGTCCTGGAATTAACAGGGGCAGGAGAGGGTATGATGTGCAGGTGCTGGAGGAGCTCTTCAGTTAGCATTTGCATCTTAAGAGTGTAAGGAGTCACATGCTGCCATGCTCCATACATAGAGCAGCTTGCTAAAATGGTGAGGAAAAATGGACTATTTGGCAATGTCAAAGAGTTCTTGGGTTTTGTTCATCTCTTTCATCTTTTGTTCATCTGACTTAATCAGTCTGAAGACACCTTCGTCTTACAGCAGAGTCTGCAAATGAGTGAAGAAGTGACATACCTAGCAATGCTGCTGATGTTTTAATTGAAATTCCAACAGTTACCAAGGTACCAGAGGCTTGTCCAGAGGTTATCTGACAGGTTTCACTGTAGGAGGTCTGCCCTGTAAACCTGCCCTAGGCTCATCTCTGGTTTTATGTGCCCTGCATTGCCCATGTCATTCAAAAAATTGGTAGTGCAAGACTAGCAGATGGGAGAGTCCTGAGCATGCTTACAGCAGAGGTGGGATTGGCATCTCTTTTCAGGCTTATATTTTACAAAAATAAAAATATCCAAGATTTTGCTGTACCTGAGCTTACTCAGTAAAGGCTCAAACCAGCAGTCTGACAGGTAAAACTGTTTCAACACTTGAGTGTTTTGAGAAAATTAGTCAGACGTTGCAGAAAGACTGTAACAGTTTCAGGGCATGTTTGGACTTCAGATGTTAATTCTGCTGTTTGTTTGCAGTCTGTGAGCATAAAGTTTTCTTTAAAGCCAAATTGCCAGTACTTCACAGGCCAAACAAAATTTGGCTTCGTAGGTTGTAAGCCTGACAAAATTTTAAACAAACAAACCCCCCCTTGATTTCATAGTTGAAGTCTAGCTTAGGAAATAATTAGAAGGAAGACAGAATCTTATGTAAATGTGTATATGAGTATGCTATTAATAGCAGAAACTTATTTGAAGTAGTTTTATAGCTCTAGTAGCACTCACCCTTCTCATGAATATTGTATATAATACCAACTTGTTTCCATAGCAAAGCACGCACGTCACAGGATTTTGTTTGTGTCTGGGGAAGCTGTAAGCTGCTGTTTGATGGCATGGCATGAATATTACCAGTGATTTTATTCATTAAGATGTCTGACTACACAGATAAGTCATTTAGTCAGACAACATCTTTTCATTTATTAGCTGGAATGTCCTTTTCTTGGGTAGGCCACAGGGAATACCTTTATATTTTATTATTCAAAGTAGCATGGTTTCTTATTTTGTTTGTTTTGATTTAGGGTTTGGGGGTGCCTGTTTGTTTTGTTTTCTTTTGAGATTTTGCAGAGATGCCTAAAGGTCTCGGGGAGTTTCTGTTAGGACTGAGGTATGGGTTCTGTTAATCTCTCTTTCACAACATGGCAAGAAAAAGGTGTGAGGGAAAAAGATGGTCTAAAATGAATGACTGAGATGAGAAACCTAGAGATGTTTCAGGCACTGGGGTTTTCTGTACACAAGTCAATTGTGATCCAAGTGATCTCTCAGTGAGAAGGCCCTTGAACTATCCTCATCTGCTTGTGGGGAGCACTCAAGGGATACCCATGAATGCTACAATGCTAGCCACCCACTGTGAGGGTAACAGAGGTTTTATTCCCCTTTGGAATAAAATCCTGATATGACAGGATTCCTCAGTGATTTGATAGAGGAAAGTAGGGATGGCTGCCCCATTTTTTCTTTGAAGGCATGGGTAAGAAGCTGGATAAAAGCTTGGCACGTTAAACAAACAAAAAAGGTCTGTTCTTTGGCATGTTGGGTGCACAGGGAGTTGAAGATGAGGAGCAGGTGGGGCATGCACACGGTGCTGCAGTGGCATCTGCCTGGACAGTGGTTTCCAGATAATGTATTTGCTACCAGCCTCTCTTGTCTGTGTTGACTTTTTGAGTTGTTGAGATAAGTCATATCATGGCTGTTACTGTGTGTTAAGTGCACAGGCTAGAATTTATACTAGTTCTCACTTCAGTTTTGTTGAGCTATGATGTTCTATTTACCAACCAGAGGGAGAAGCTTTTTACAAGATTATATTCAATTCCAAAAAAACTACACAGAACACCTTAGCTACATCTCAGTGAGTTATTCTACTAGCTGATAGCTGTCACCTTATGCCTATGTAGAAGTGCTCACCCCCAAGGAACCCCAAAGCACTTTCCAGTCCCAGTACCATATGGTAGGACACAGTCCACGCACAGGAATGGCTTTCACTCACCACCACCATGCAATCACTTCTTGGGTGAAATGCAACAGCTGCTTGTCAGCAGGCTGTAATGCTCCACGGCATCTTGAAAGGAAGTGAATAGCACTGTGGCAAATTGAAACTGCTGGGACAATTTAAGAAAGTATAATTAGCCACTAAATGCCATTACACAAACTGGAATTTGGCCAAGAGACAAACTGTTCTCGTGGAAATCTCAGCAGGATCTGAGATAGTCAGAAGTGGTCAGGACTTCCAGTGTTATGTTTCTCGGACCAAACCACTTTGTCTTTCCCAGCATCTTCAAAATGCTGCCATTGGAGGGTGATCTGCTGGTCCACTAAGGACTGGAGAGGCTGGGTGCCAGACCCAGTGCTCACAGCATTCTATCCTGCCTTCCTGTGCAGGAACTGAGCATGCAGCTCCTTGCTTCACTTGCAGGGGTTTGGTAGGATCGTGAGAGTCCCAGGGTGAGCTGGTACAGCTGGTGGCCAGAAAAGCTGGTTTGCTGCCTAGAGAAGAGGGTTTCATTGCAATCAATGACCTATGTTCCTCCAGGGCTTGTCAGCTTGTTATGAGGATGGAATGGAGAGGGTTTGCAATAGAAGAGTCCAAAGCTTGCAATTTTGAGTGACCAGTTACCTGTGTGTGCCTATTTCCTTATTCCCAGGGTGTCTCTCAGCCTGATACCCCTGGGATATATAATCCCCTTCCAGTACTGCTGCTTGGGAATGTCAGCATATTCTGCAATACCCACAACTGTCAGTTGCCTAATCCTGAGCCAGCACATGTGTTAAGCACATGCCTCCTTCAGCAGAGGGAACACACTTGAAAGCTAACTGTAAGCATAGAAAAATTGCTCCCCAGGCAACTTTGTTTGAAAAATTATGCTGTTTCCTTGCAGTTGTTTTCATGTGTTTGGTAGATTTGCATTTACCATCCCTGGAGTTATCCTTAGTGTGCTGTCTTGTGTGCTTTTTTTTTTCTTCTCTATTTCCTGTTCCCTCAATAATATAAGAAGTTTAAAAGCAGAAGAAAATACAAGCCTGATCCTAGGTGTGATTTGACATCCTGTCCTGCTTATACTTTGTCTTTGTCTCCTTCTCTGCAATGTATTCTGTCTTATTTCCTTCTGCTAAGGAAAATGAGGTAAAAATCCAAACCATATCAGACTGGGGAGTTTGGCCATACTGTTGAACAATATGAAGCTGGGGAGAGGGAGGGAGGCCTCAAGACTTTTTATGCTATTGCAAAATGTTTGTCCTGCCAATAGGGCCTTGCTCAAGACCCATAAGGGGATGGACTGTGCCACTTTTTGCCTTTGTCACGTTTGGTTTTCTGTGTTTCATTTGTAATTACCCTAGCCCCCTCTCAGCTCTGACTTTACAGGCCACGCTCACTGGGTTAGTTAAGTTGATGGCCTATCAGCTTTGAGAGTACCTTGGCACGGAAAAGATAACCAACCAAACTATTGTCTTGGCATCACCTTGCTCATAAAGTTGTTTCTAGGGTCAGCTTATGCCAATGTGTTTCCTTTGTAGAACAGGAAATTAAAGGCAGGATTAATTGTTATAGGGGTTCAAGGACCTAGATGGCCATTGAGGACTATGGTCTGAACTTGGGGAAGAAACTGGAGTAACACTGGAAGTTGCTAAGGCAAATCCTTTTATTGTTGGTAAGGCCTCTGCTAGAAACAGTCCCCAAATGGAAACAGTTCCAGTATTTTTCACTGCCAAAGGGTGTTAAAGGTTATTATCCACCACAATACGCTCACCATTCATAAAAACAGAAAGCCTCATCCACAGAAATTGTATGATTGACAGGTCAAAATACAAAAGCTTCCTGATTCTGGTGTATGAACTGTTATTCTTATTAAATTTACATCTAATCTAAATGATTATATCATCATGTGACAGCAAACCACAAGTATTTATTCTTACAAGTTAAGTAATGTGAAGTCACTTAGCCAAGCAAAACCCATTGTGAAACCAGAGTAATTTATAAATGCCAATCTTAATTTGATGGTAATATGAAATTGTAACTCCTGCAGACATGGTGAAAAAAAATTAATGTTTCTAAAGCATGAATGCTTGTATTTAAGAAGGTGCAGATGGTAGTAATGATGCAGAAATGTACCACCTACTTGTTGGAGGCAGAATGACCTGGTGTGCCTCACTGTAGGATCTGCTGAACAGAAACTCAGCTTTAGGCTACAACTATGACCTTTGACAGTTTTCCTGTGATTTGATGTTGTTACATTCATGTGCTATTGCACCAAGCTGTGCACTTAAACTAATTGAATAAATAAACCAGAGAGATGCATGCTCCTTTCTCTAGTCACTTAAACAGAGGTGAAGAGATTATTTATCTCTCTGGACTGACTTTCAAAATGAGATACAAGCCCTCTTCCACTTCCCCAAAAGTAGCTGGTCTGTTGTCACAGACTGGTTCACCACATTGGTTCCCCTTCATTCGCTAGCACAGTTGAAAGCCGTGATGTCTTGTTCAGATGTACAGATGTAGGACATCCAAGAATTATGCCCAATATTTGTTCAACAAATGGAAAGTCAATATTCCTCTGTAAATGCATTCTTAGCATTATTCAATGTTAAACATCAGCTCTGTGAAACTGGCAGAAGGCCTGCATGTGAGTGAGACTGGACAGACATGTTCCCTGCAGTTATACTCAGGCTGTCAAGGTCAGAACAGCAGCTAAAAGTGAGGAAGGTAAAATGCTGTCTGCAGAGAATGGGTTTGTAAACTGTCACTCCAGAAAAATTGAATGCTGTTGTATAGTAGGGCTTAATTTTTTCTTTCTCCTAAAGGTATGTTTTTGGTAAAAACAACATCAGTTGTGCCAAATTTGTGATGGTATGTGATGTAACAAATCACAAGGAGACAGGCTGAGTGAGCCAAAACCACCATACTCATTTTAATTAAGATGTTTTACAGCTAATTTAGCCGGAGCCTTTCCAGTTGAAAGGCTGGTTGCTAGCACAGGAACTAGCCCCTCCAGTTGCAGGGATTGTTGAAACTGGGTTGGAGTGGCACCTGTTGGAATTTTCCACGGGGTGCATATCAGCCTTCACCGTCATTTAAAGACATGATAATGGTTTAATTCCTCCTGTCCTGCCTTTAATCAGCAGCAGGGGTTTAGCTCCGGAAAACAGAAGAAACTAGGAAACAGAAGAACTGCTGAACACAAGGGTTTGGGGTTATTTTTGTGGGTTTGGGGTTTTTTTCCCTCCCTTCTTGCTTGTCCTGTAGTTTTCTCCATTGGGCTTGTGCAATTTCATGCAGGCCTGGGAGTGGATGGGGTGTTATATACAGCTAATGTAACGAGCTGACAGCCGAGCTTTACAGACACATTGCTTCATCCGGCCATCTGTTTAGTTTGGAGGGAAGGAACAGGAAGATTTTTTACTGTACAGATATATTAAGAAAAGTCAGAAAATTGGATGTATGAAGCTTTATATTTTCCATTTATAATACAGTAGTTTGATAGCAGCATATAAATCACTGAGCTAGAAAACTTTCAAATGAAGTTCTGGCACTCCCACTGCTCAAAGTAGCATTGTTATTTATAGATATTACATGAAGTCTGATGTTATGTTTAAGTGAGCGTTAAACAGTTCAGGCTGTTGTATTGTTGCTACGCACCGGAGAACCTCTGTCAAAGTGACTTTGGCACCGCCACGTATCCGCCTTTCTCCCTTTGTCTTCCAAACCTTTCACCAGTGTGTGCAGTTATCCATGTGCTCAGCGATGGAACAGCCTATTGTTAGTCTAAAGAGAGCAAAGTCACACCGGGATTTTTGAAAAAGGAAGAAAAAAAAGCCAGCTCTTTACCTTGCCTAAAACTTTGTTAAATATTAAGCTAGCCGTACCGAGGAGTTTAGTGAAAGCAAACACTGAAGGTTTGCTAAACTTGAACCTAATAAAGCAGAAAGTTAATAGTCTGGTACAGAGTGTTTTCTGGTTTAGAAAAGCCAGCTATGACAATCCACAAGTGCAAATCAACAGTGCTTTAGAAGGCTTAATTAAAAACAGTAAAGGTGTAGCGAAGCCTCCAAAACTTCAAAATCTGGCCATAGAGATCTTCTGATGACTTGCAGAGAACCCAGACCTCTCTGGCACTCAGGGTAAAATAGCTCCTGATAGAGTGTGTAATTTTTATAAATGA
The DNA here is from genome assembly GCA_013399015.1 of Galbula dea. NCBI lineage: Eukaryota > Metazoa > Chordata > Aves > Piciformes > Galbulidae > Galbula > Galbula dea. The sequence goes on from VWZX01008917.1 coordinate 15,805, forward strand.
CTTATTTTCTTTATTGTCTTTAATTTTTTTTTTATTTTATAGAATATATATTAAAGATATTAGATATCTTTATTGCCATTTATAATTTTTTAGAGAACTCATGGAAGATACTGTGTTCTGTCCCATTCCAAGCACCAAAGGTGGCACCCAGGAAATACATGGTCTGATTTTGTTGTGGGGCAGCTGGAGTGGTTTCCTTTCCCATTCCCAGGCAGCCATCATTTCAGATTAAAAATGCGTGCACCTCCCTAGCACTCTTTGAGAACAGAGCTGTCAATGGCATCCAAAATCATACATGTAAAATGTAAAAAGCAGAGTATAAAGCACAAACCACAGGAGAGCTCAGACTGAGTGCCAAAAGTTGAGAAGTCTTTGCTTAGATTGAGTGTGATGATTTGCACCTAACTTGTTATTACTGGTGTGCCCTGGTAAAAACTTCTCACTGCAAGGAAGAAAAACCTGCGTAGGTTTCTCGGACCTGACATTTTTCTTTCAATGGTGTGGTTGTGTTTTAATCTGAAAGGATTTCCAGGGAATGAGGAAAAAAATGGAGAGGAGGAGAATGTGGAACTCTGAGAGTGTCCCGCTCCTCTTTGCTTGTAGAAGAAAATACTTTGTCTGGTAAAGGAGTGTTAAACTTGTTAAGTAGAAAGGATAGTTGGGAAACATCAATGTTCACTCTAAACAAGAAAGTAGACCTCATATTTGAAATTCTGCAGTACCAAGAGGTAGAATATTTGGAATATTCTTGGAAAAAGTCCTGAGAATTCCTACAGAATTTAAGTAGAGAACTAATAGTGTGAGGGTTTAAATTAAAAAAAAAAAAAGGCACCAGCACCAAAAAAGTGTTCCTGGGTTGCAGTGAAAGTAATAAACCTTTGGTGAAATTAGTAGAGTGTTAAAGGCATGTTCGTGGCCTATGGAAAGACACAAGTGGGCAATAAAAGCTGTCCTCCAGCTGGTGTTCAGGTGGAAATGAGGAAGATTAAATCAAGCAGGCAAATCAAGCAGTGAGAGAGGGAGAATGATCTATAGTAGAAAAAAAACCAACCAACCAAACCCCACAAAAACACTAGCAGGACAAATGTAAAGGTTTACAAAGAAACCAGTATAAATGTGCTGAAATAGCCATTTCTATACTGGTGTATTTTTTTTTTAATAGAGTATGGATTTAAAGGCAATGGAAGCAGACTGGCTCCTTTAGGATGAAAAATATGAACTGAAAGAAACTTGAATGCACTTCAGAACAGGAATAGAGGGGACTAACACTGTGCAAGACCAACAGGGTCTTAATGTGAATACCAGCAAAGAGAAAAATACCCCTTGAGAGCATGCGGTGGGGACAAATTGTGGGCATGGGCAGGGAGCTTCCTGGCTTTACGCTGGCCTCAAGAGGTGGAAGGAGAGAGCATTTAATGAAGTGATTTAAGGCCTTCCTTTTCAAGGATTTTTGAGCAGAAGGCAACCTTTTCTGTTGTTGTTCTCAGCTCCTGATTACATGGGCAGTGGTCAGTTCAATATTGTTCCTATCAAAGTAGACCAAAGCCACATAATTTTACAAAGGGCAGTCGAAAGAAAAGCCTTTTAGAACTTAGTTTTTGTCCAGTATCCAGAAGTATTCTGGCAAATACAGAAGTATCTGGAGGCTTAGGGCTTATTTTTTATTCCCCTTAATCTGTTTGCATGGTAGCTGTGATCCCACAGGAGCCCTGCCTCTGCTGAAAGTCTGGGCATTGAACTTGAGTTCACCGATTTCAGTGCAAGTGCAGTGGGTCTATTTGCCTCTGCTGGTCCTCAGCACTAAAAGCCTAGCTTGGTTTTGCTTAGGCCACAGCTTTTGCTTAACACACTAATTTGTGTGGTTTATATTGAGAGTTCACTTAAAAGAGAGTTTTTGTTTTAACATAGGCTCGTTAGTAGACCAAAGTTATTTCCCAAACTGATGGACTATTGGACTATCTCCTCCTTTCCTTTTTTTGTGCTCAGATCAGAAATGACTGATCTAACAACTCTGTAGAGAAAGTCTGTGTAGACAAATTCTGCTCCTGGCCAGTGGTAACTTTCAAGTTGAGTAGTGTTCAGAAAAGCATCATTCATAAAAGCAGCATTAATGGGAGCTGTAATGAGGCTACGGAAAAGGGAGTATGATGTTTGTACTGGGTTTTGCCTTTAAGCAAGCAGGACCTTTTTTTAACAGTGCAGTACAAGCAGGAGTTAGTTGATGTGTCTGAATGGACTTTGAGATTCAGTAGATAACTCAGACAAAAATTAGCAATATACTAGAAGCTGCACAGCAGTTTGATTTATGGCAAAAGCAGTCTTCAAACAGGTTTGGATTTAGTGTGTATTTTTGTCTTATCGTGAAATGAAACCTGAAAATTAGAAAGCCATGTGTGATGATAGAGGAGGAAAGTGCTATTAATCAAAACCACTTTTGTTCCTGTCTTCAAAGCCCTCCTGCCACCTTTTCCATTTTTCCCTCTTCCTATGTTTTCAGTTTAGCAGGCATTTGTAATCTAAAATGAACTACAGTAGCAGAATGACTTGTTCAAGATCAATTGCCTAAATACTTTCTATTCAGGAATGGTGAATGTTTCTAGAATCAAGAGGTTATTTGTTCAAGATATTGCAAATTTAATTAATTATACATTAAGTATAATCACTAGTCTGGTATTGAAAGAAAAATATAAAAAAGCCCAAACCAACAACATAAAACCCCAACAAAAAAACAAAACAAAAACCCCACACCAAAACAAACCCCCACAACAACAACCACAAAAGCCCTGATGAACTGGTATCCTTTTTGCTATTTCAGATACTGAAACAGATCCAAAATATGTCAGTATTGAAATGACCTGATTTAAGGAAACTTGATGAACCAGCCAGTTAGACAAAAAAAAGTGCAGGCTTGTGTTTCTGCTTCATACAGACAAATTGTAAGCAAATGCAGCCTATATCAGGGGATTAAAACCAGGCATAATTATGGTACAAAAGTATTGGTATTAAAAGGATTTTTCTTCCAGCTGTGTTGCCTTAACCTCCAGATATGCACAAGTAGAGGTGTGTTTTGTTAACTGAAGTTCATTATATTGTTTTGATTAAATTGGCTAGTGTGTGGCTATTTTACTTTTGTAAATAACAAGGGATTGGCATTGCTGCTGAATTTTCTGTGTTTTCAGTATCCCTTCAATTTATCCTCTCTGTGCCTTAATAGGCCACTTCCATTTGAGCAGGGAATATGATTCACCTGAAAGGTGTTTGCAGCTTTTCTGTAGGAAGGAGGCTGATCAGTATTATATTAAGGGAGGTAATGATACATATTTTTTCCTTTATTCCCTGGAAGATGATATGAAGGCTAAGAGAGGAAGATTAGCCAAAGATTAACAGCTCCACAAATTAGGTTTCTTGGAAAGCTACAAACCAATGCCCTGACCTTGAATTGGAGAACTGCATCACTGCAACAGGAGCATCATCCTGTGCTGTCTGATGTCACTGTTGTTGGTTGCTACTCTCTGAATTTCCACGTGGCTTTTAGTTTTGGTTTTTGAGTTACAAGGTTTAGTACGGCTGCAATAAAGCCAGGATACTGGGTAAATGCTCATAGTTTCTCTTGCCTGTGGTTACAAACAAAGGCTATGGCAATGTGTTTTCTTTTTAATCTACTTGAATAAAAATTCTCCACTTGACAGGGATAACTGCTCCCACAAACTCGTGTTGGTGTAGCCAGTACGTAACAAAGGTACAGATATCAGTAGAGAAGAAAAGCAGAAGACTGCTTGTTTCTTCAGTACCCTTGGCAAGAGTATCATCTGTGCCTTTCATTTTTGTAAATGTTTTTTTTGGATGTCTATTCTGTGACTCTAAAAACCTGAGCACGAATGGAAGTGTGTGGATATATATGTTTCTGAAAGTGTCAGGTTTTCATTTGTTATAACTTTCTTGCAAAGGACTTGAACGTGGTCCTTCTGATTGGCAGTATCTAGTGATCTAGACTAATGCTTAAATTCAATTTAGAAGCATGTTTTCCTTATACAGTACTGCACTTTATGTTCCCATACATGTTATATTGTGTGTGTACTCTTGTTGAATCTGTTAGTATTCATGTACGATCTACTGTACTCACTGTCAAATGTTTTGAGCAGGTATGTCATATGGTCCTTCCTCTGTTCATACACTGATATTCTTGGCTCCAGCTTTTGTATCTAAAGCAAAATAATGCTTAAAGGTTGCATGTTCTTTTGCCTAACTTAATTGGTATGTCGAAATTTGTCCACTACTTCTACAAGGTAGCCAAAGTGGGAGGTGTCCCTGCCCAGGCAGGGGTTTGGAACTGGATGATCTTTAAGGTCCCTTCCAACTCTGACAATTCTATGATTCTGTGTTTTTATCACACATTTCCTAAAGTAGGTAGGATTTACTTGGTGGGGAAAGAGGAGAAAATAAGTGATTTTTGATTTATTCCCTTAAGTAGGCAGGCATGCACTGGACAAAGATGTTAGGCAAGTGCTCCTAGTTGCCTGAATTTCAAGATACTGGTGTTGAAAGATGGTTTTCTAAATGCTTTTGGCACTCTTTTCTCCAGCTCCTGCCAGTGGATGGATATCAAATAGTATTAATCCAGCTGGAACAACTGCTCCAAGTGAAAAAGTTGCAGCAGCACCTCAGCCAAATGAGCAAGACACGTTGGTTCAGAGGGCAGAGCATATTCCAGCAGGGAAGCGTACTCCCATGTGTGCACACTGCAATCAAGTCATCAGGTTTGTGTCTGTTTTCTGGGTATACTCTTTGCTGGGTGAACAACTGGCTGAATGGCTGTGCCTCAAGAGTGGTGGTGAATGGAGTTAAATCCAGTTGGGAGCTGGTCACAAGTGGTGTTCCCCAGGGCTCAGCATTAAGGACAGTTCTTTTTAATATCTTTATCAACGATCTGGACAAGGAGATCGAGTGCACCCTCAGTAAATTGCAGACCACACCAAGTTAGGCAGGACTGCTGTCCTGTTTTGAGGGTAGGGAGGCTCCACAGAGGGATCTGGACAGGGTAGATCAGTGGGCTGAGGCTGATGGTGTGAGGTTCAACAAGGCCAAGTACTGAATTCTGTCCCTGGATCACAACGACCCCATGCAATGTTACAGGCTTGGGGTAGAGTGGCTGGAAAGTTGCCCAGTAGAAAAGGACCTAGGGGTGTTGGTGAGCACCTAGCTGAAGATGAGCCAGCAGTGTGCCCAGGTGGCCAAGAAGGCAAATAGCATCCTGGCCTGTGTCAGAAATCTGTCTGGCCAGAGGAACCAGGGAAGTGATTGTGCCCCATACTCGGCACTGGTGAGGCCACACCTTGAATACTGTGCCAGTTTCAGGCCCCTCACTACAAGAAAGACACTGAGTTACTGGTCCATCCAAAGATGGACAACAAAGCTGGTAAAGGGTTTAGGAAGGAAGTCTTATGAGGAACAGCTGAGGGAACTGGGGTTCTTCAGTCTGGAGAAAAGGAGGCTCAGGAAGGAGACTGCAGTGAGGTGGGGGTTGGTCTCTTCTTCCAAGTAACAAGTGGTAAGATGAAAGGAAATGGTCTCAAGTTGAGCCAGGGAAGGGACAATTTTCAACCAAAAGGGTTGTCAAGCTTTGGAACAGGCTGCCCAGGGAAGTGTTTGAGTTGTCACCACTGGAGGTATTTAAAAGACATACAGATGTGGTGCTCAGGGACATGGTTTAGTGCTGGATTTGGCAGTGCTAGGCTAACAGTTTGACTTGATGATCTTAGAGGTCTTTTCCAACCAAAACCATTCTATGATTCTATTCATCCTGCAGGCTCTCTGAGAGCAGGGCTTTGTTTTGTTTTCATGCTTTTTGATTCCTTAAAACAAGTGTTTTGAGGTTTCATTTCAGTAATGCAGAACACTTTTTTCATGCATGGTTTATCTAACAAACCTGAGAATGAGAGTACTGATGGAGGAACTGCTAACAGACACAGCCTTACAACCTGTTTGACACAGAACCAGAAAGCTGGGTGGAGTAGAGGAAAAGCAAAACCAAAGAAAACTAAGCAAGTTAGTTTTCACTTATACACCCATTCCAATAAAACTGAGAAGATTAGCTAGTAGAGGCTGTAGTCTTATAAAGACTAACTTGTCACAAATGGTGATTTATAAACTAGAATTTCTAATTGAGAAGAATTAAAATAGCAGGCTTTCTATCCATGTAAGGAAAGTAAGGAATACAGGTTTAACAATTGCTAGGACTGGATTAATAATTATTTCATGCAGTGTTAGATTTCCAGCTCCTTGGTGGGCTCCCTTGGCCTTTGGGCATTACGGTAGCTAGTGTGCTTGACTTGTATTACATAGGTAGAAAAGATTAAGCAACACAAACGTGAGTTTGCCAAATGAGATTAAGTTAAATAAGTTCTGCTGAGCCCCTAAGATATCCTATCATTAGCCAGAATTTCATATGGAGGAAGAACTGAATCTGGGCTGCATTCTTCAGTCAGTGATTTTTGACAATTAGTCATGATTGTCTTATCCAGAGACCTGTAATCACTTTTCGTGTCAATCTGCAAATCATTCTTCTTTTCATCTACCTTGTTTTATTTCTTCCCTAAAAGAGAGATTTCCTGGGATTATTGGAGAAATATATTCTTTTAAAAGATTTTATTCTCACTTGCTCAGTCATCTGTGTTGTTGAAATACAAGGGGAAAGTAATGCATTGTAATACTTCATTTTTATTTATCTATGTCCCATGTTTTCAGTGAACCAAATAGGAGAGCCTGCACTATGTTTCACCCTGGTTAAAGAAAGAGATTTGTTTGATTAGAAAACAGGAGTTCTGAAAAATGAGGAGCTCTATGAGCTGTATAAATTTCATCCAGTATAATAGAAAAACAGCCTTTTCACCATGGCTTTTTGCAGCTTCTTGAGCCCTGACTTGGATTCTGTATCAGATGATGTAGCTAACTCAAATCACTTGATCTCTGGGGGTCAAGAGAGACCAGCTTGTTTACTTCCATTAGATTTCTGTCCTGATAGTTCAGTACCAGTTCAGTTAACATTGGGTTACTTTTAGAGGACTCTACAAACTGATCTGTGATTTTCTGGAGAATTTTTTTCATACTTCCATGGTATATGTCAAAGAAAAATATATTACCTGAATCCTCTTGAAGCAATAGGAAAAAACCCACAAATCCCCAACATAGCTGTGCATCCTTTTCAGAATTTTTGGTTCACAGCAAAATGGAAATTAATATCAAAAAGGTCTACACACTTTTGGGATAAGAATCATCTGATTTGTTGAACATTTTGTCCTATGTAGTCATTCTGTCTGTCTTTAGTATTGTGACCTTCTTCTTCCCTGGGCTTTGGATTTGCGTTTGGTAATTAATTTTGTCTTAAAATACACTCCCCTTAAAATTAAAATCGAACATAGCAAACCCACTGCATGATGCATCTTTCTTGCCACAAACTTCAGTGCCTCTTACAGTACCTGTGGTTCACTGATGCTACGTGCCATGGGGTCTCACAGCACAGTCCACAGATCACTTAAATCATTTTCTGCTACTCTCTGCTTTTCCCACTTTGATCACCATTAAAAAGGAGATGAGCTGCTGCCCTCTAAGTGGGGCAGTGTATTGGTCCATAGACCTTTGCTCCCTAGTGGATTCATGAGAAGAAACTGTGGAGCCCTATTTGATGGTATTTAAGCCATTGTTACCTGCTGTAAGTGACACCTCTTCATGAATAGTAACTGATACCCATGTCTAACTTCTTTGTAGTTTTCTGATGATGTTTAAATCCTTATATTTCTTCATATGCTAAATGCCACTTCAATTATTAAAAGCCAGTGTTGTTTCATTTGAGGATGAGTTGACATACATTAATCAATTCCAAATATGTTTAATGTTCACAGGAAACAGTGGATCTGAAATTGCAATGGCATTTTGAATTCAAGTTTTAGCATAATTACAGTTCAAGCCCTTAGTGGTAGCATTACCTATGAAAAGGTAGGAGGAGGATCAAGTGACATTGCATTGTACATCTGTTTTGAAGCCAAAATGCGTTGTGGAGTTGGTTACTTTACACTCAGGCATAGAATAACCATGGCTGGCTGAGCCAAAACCATTTCTTAGAGACATCTTATAACTTTTTAATATATCTTTAATTATTCATACAGTGATTGAAGTTTTTTTCCAAAGCTTCATTAAGTAAGTTTTTCTTTCCATGTCTAAAAGAATCAAAGCTGGAGGCTAACTAAATTTCCCATCATCTACTTGCTGTGACAGCCTGGCAAACTTCTGACATGTCCTGATGAAGACTTCTACTTCCAGACAGTCTTACTGAGTGCTGCAGTGCAGAATTGGCTCTTCCTTTGAAGTCCAAATGTATTTTCACTGGACCTCCTTTGAGAATGTACTTTTTGGCATGCCTGCTTGTGAATGATGATTTGGCTTTGTCACTTTTTCATACAGCTTAATTGTTTTTAAAGGCAGAAGGGAAAAAGTACCAGTGCTGCTTCCCTTCAGCATCTCCTCTACAGAGATTACACATCATGGCATTTTCAAGTGAGGAGAACAAGGAGCTTCCCAGAGTGTAGACTGCTTAACTGTAAAGTGATTGTCCTACTTAGCAGATGTGGAAGTCCTTTTAATCCCTCTGCCCCTATACCATTGCTACATGCAGAACTCAGATGTCTTAGGTGGCTACCAAATTTATGTTCCTGGTGATCCTTTGGGATGTAAGGTTCTGTAAATACTGTTATATATGCATCAGAATGCCCTTTAAAAAAACCTAATACTGTTTACCTCTACCTGTGGGTTTGGTTCATGTGGTCCAGACAGTGCTGCCAGAAATTTGTTCAGAGTTGCTTAGCATGTAAAAGTAGCCTGGGATGGAGGTGCATTCATAGCCAACTGTTGCCAGCTGGATCATCCCTTATCTGTGTATGAAAGGAACACGTTTTTTTAGCACCAGCTTTAAAAGTATGTTCTAGTTGACAGAGGCATGTGAGATCTGGTTTGTTTTGGTTTTAAATGGGGAAAGATGGAGGAAGCTGTCTGCAGTCATCTTCCTACCATTTCATGCCCTAGCTACTTCCCATCAGGTTGCATGAGTAGTGTGGGCAAGTGGCCCTTTCCTCAAATTGGGACTTTAAGCTCCTTTTCAAATGAATACAGCAAATAAATAGCTTTCATTACTGGAAGTTATTGTTTCAATCACAAAAATATGCAGAGACTAGGAACACCTCCAAGTTCTGAATCTCAGGTTTTAGTGTCTTTTACATGGCAGGTGGTTTCTGGTTTTGTTTTGTTTTGTTTTTTTTTTCTTTTTCCTCCTGCTTTGGGGCAGCTTTTAAGTCACTGGTATCATTAAGCTGCAGTGTCGGCTTGACATGCTTAAACTGTGCTGTGGTTAGAAGTCAAATTGTATGTAGAGAGCGTTCTGGACACGTGTGCACGAGGAGCCAGCCTGCTAATGGAACACCTCGGAGACATTGTGCAGGGCATGGCCACAGCTATCTGGGGACTTTGGGAAAGAAACTCCATAGATGCACTCTCAGGTTATTCCCCATCCATCTAGGCTCCTGTGTGCTGTCCTGAATGGCTAACCTCAACCTGTCAGAGCTGTAAACTCTGGAGACATAAATGCAGCAGATGTTGTAAAAATTCCTTCCCCTCCTGTCACTAGCACACTTGTTTTCCATTGCAGAGCTCCCTGAGCCTATCATTTTGGTGCAGATGGCCAGAAACTCAATCCTACCTGGAGCTGGGAGAGCCTCTTTGGTGTCAGCCCCGTGTTAATGAGTCTGTTAAATTAGCCTGTGCTGACACGGTGCACTGAGAGCACTTTGTTGTACATAAGGGCTTGTATTGTTTGATCAGTACATAACTGAAAGGGCACTGATGTAAAAAGGTGCCTGTAGAGCAGCAGGAGGGTATCTGTTTAGGTCAGTGTTTGCAATGCTTAGGCATCCACAGGGAGCAGGGGGCCAGAGAGCTGTGCTCGACCCCAGCTCCCTCCTTAAAGGGCTACAAGCTGCTCTCCAGGAGATGTTTTTCACTGCTTTCTCTCCATTAGTCAGAGGTGAATAGAAAAAGCTTTGATTAACTATGTTCATCATCTCAGAAGGTGTGAGAGTTGTCCTAAATCTCTCTAAGCCACTTATCTTTGACTTCTCATCCTGTTGAAAATACATAGCATCTACAGAGAAAACACAGGAGAAATGAAAATAATTACCTCCTTACTCTCAATGTAGTTGCTTTCTGTCCTCTGCCCACTATATTCCAATCTTAGAGTCACAGAATCACAGAATGTTAGGAGTTGGAAGGGACCTTGAAAGATCATCTAGTCCAACAGTATAACCCTTGAAGACAATTGTATTTTTTTCTTTTTGTTGCTTTGTTCATATGAAAATCTTATCTTGCATAAAAATGTTATTGTAGCTTCCTCATTTCCAAAAAAATGTTTAGCAACAGGGTGGTGCTATTAGTACCTTACAGGGGTTTTTTTGGCAGTGAAATATTAGATCAGAAATAAGTGATGCACTGCTGAAAGAATGGCATCTTTATTGGTCTTGCAAAAATGGGAAATCTAGTGAGGAAGGTGAAACTGAACCACACAGTTCACCTAAAACCTAAATTCTGGAAAGACTGAGTGTTGGTAAGACCCTGGAGGCACCTCATTAAAGTAAATATGTTCATCAAAGAAATTAGCATGCTTAATGTGTTTTCAAATTAATACAGGTACAATGGTATATAGCTAGGATTTATGGGTTACAAACTGAGAATTTTTTTGTTGACTGAGAAGTGAATAGGTTTATCTTATCTATTAACCTTGTTGCATTAGCCAGACAAAGCTATTAAAAGCATAATTAGTTTGTGGGTTTGTGTTTGCAAATAACAGAGGAGGCTCTGTATTTTGAGAAAATGGTCCTATTTTAAGTAGTTTCTGAAGGAAGAGGAAAAGCAAAAGAAAGGGCACTCTCTCCTCTCCTCCCCACCCCCCCCCCAAAAAAAAACAAACCCAAACCCCCAAACCAAAAACAACAACAAAAAATCCCTCAACAGCTGGGATGGGTTATCTATCCTCTATTATCCTCTAACTAACTTATTTGGTAATGAGAACAACTGAATTTTTGTCTCACAGTAAACTGATGTTATTGGCTCTTAATGGTGTCAAGCCTACTTAAACATTTGTGGCCTCGATAGAAATGCAAGCTGAAAGAGAGCTGATTGTATCCCTGAGTCAAATATCTCCTTGCACTAGATGGAAATAATTGGGAACATAAGGAACTTCCTTCTTCTCTTCCCTAGCAGCCACTTCTGCATTGTATTTAATGTAGTTCTGAAATAAGATTTCTGAAATGGAACCAAGTGAAGAGAATTAGGATTTGTTGTGGTCAGGTGTTTCTGGGAGATGGAATAGATATAGCCAACACTTGATGCTTCCTTAGACCTGTAAGAGGAAAGAGGGATGGGCCAGTATGTTTGTGAACAGCGTGGTGCATTTGCTGACAAAATCTCTTCTTCCTAATCAGAGGACCCTTCTTGGTGGCTTTGGGGAAGTCATGGCATCCAGAGGAGTTTAACTGTGCTCATTGCAAAACCTCCATGGCTTACATTGGATTTGTGGAAGAGAAAGGGGTGCTGTATTGCGAGGTCTGCTATGAGAAGTTCTTTGCCCCTGAGTGTTCAAAGTGCCAGAGGAAGATCCTTGGGGTAAGTGGTGAGCAAGTGGCCTGCTTTTCAACAGGAACAATAAACAGAGTCTTCAGTTCTCCTTAATGAAATTCTCTTTTATCTGGCCCAGTCTGCAATCTTCCAAACGTACTCTGGCATATCTTTTCAGCTCCCATGACGTACAGAGTATGTTTCTGGCTTTTCTGATGTTGAGCCTTTTCAGTCTCTTTGAGGAAAAGTGCTGTAGTGTCCTTGGCTCTTCCTGCTTTTGTGAAGCTGTTCTGTAGTTGCTGTCATTACTAGATCTTTTTGAGCAAAATGCTTTCTAACTGTCAGCTTTTTACAGAATTGGGGGAGGGGAGAAAAAAGAAATCCTCCTTAGTTGAACAGAGCACTGAGGAACACGCTGGTTGGCTAGATGTGAAGTACTGAAATATCCCCAGCGGTAATGTTGATAGAAAGACACATTATCCTACTCGGCACTGATATTGCTATTTTGAGCCTGCCAGCTGAAAGTCTGCTGCTTTACTGAGGACAGCAATGTGTCTGGACTCTTGTGTAACTGGGGTCATGCAGGGCTCTGGCAGCACAATTCTCAAGTCATATTTGGCACTATAGCGTCTTCCAGAGCAACGCAGAGCAGTCATAATTTTCTATATGATGTCTTCTGATTAACTGTTCCCAAACTTGAGGAGATGTTGGAGATGCTGCTTTTCTTATGTCAGGGGTTCTGTTCTGGGTGAGATCCCAATTAAAATGGAAAAGGTGAACAAATGAGTTGTTAAATCTGTCTGACTTTACACTGAACCTTCCAGAAAATGAAAGGTGGAGTATGACAGATGAGGAGATGTATCATAAAGAAAGGACCTCATTAGTTTTGACATGAGCAGAGATTGCTTGCACAACCCGTTTTCTCAGTAGCTGTAGGAAGGAAAGTATTCTTGAAACAAATGGAGTGTGGAGGCATTGTCACCACAATCTAGTCATCACATCAAAATAATGTGTTAATAACACTTTTTCTAATCCCCACAGGAAGTAATAAATGCTTTGAAACAAACTTGGCACGTTTCCTGCTTTGTGTGTGTGGCCTGTCATAACCCCATCCGCAATAATGTCTTCCACTTAGAAGACGGAGATCCCTACTGTGAGACGGGTAAGAAGCAGCACAACCCAAGTCTACTGTGGCTGTGCAGGGAGGCAGAGCTTTACAAGGTTGGAAAAAAAAAAGAATTCTTTTTTCTCAAGCTTCACTTCAGAAGATGTGCCCCAGCAAATTCATGTGACTTTGACATATCCATTCAAAGCAGCAACGAATGCTGTAGACACATTGAGTTTGCAGCAGGAGAAGTTGGTGAAAACAGTTTCATCAGCTTCAGCAGGAGCAGCCTTTTTATCACAAGATTTTAGGTATTGATCCTGTTAAACCCTTCACTGTTGTCACTGATTCCTACAGCTAAGTGTTGATTTTAGGGTGACTTTCTGGCTGGCTTTAAAATAATGTGGCATTTATGTAAATCTGCTTATTTACTAAACAAGCAAATGCCAGTGGAGTAGTGCATCTTGCTCTGAATAGCCTTATTTAGAGCTGTGAGAGACTTTCAAGAGTAAGTAGTCTGCTGAGGAGGCTTTTTGGCAGAATCAGGGATAACATCCATTGAACATAAGCTTGAGGTTAAAAAAAAAATAGGCTGTCAGGGAAAATATACAGTGATATGATACAGCACTTGAAAGCCTGGTGAGAAATATTACCTAAAAGGTGTGGCTTAGATGTTCAGAGGAATTGGGTTTTAGCACTTCCAGCTAATCATATCCTTTTCACTACTATGAAAAACTTCTATTTCCTAGTTTGCTTAAAAGTTTCCATGTACCCTTCTAGGCTAGAAATAGGTGGCATCTGTAAAACAAAATCCCATAAAATGGAGGAAAAACCCCAAATGGTATCAAAATTATCTGTTCTCACATTGCATGTGGTTTACATCCCTATTAGAACTATCAGTGTGACCTTTTCTGTATTTTTCCTTCTACTGTAAGAAGCATTGTAGTTTAGCTAGAAGTGGAAGTGGATTGACCGGGAAGAGATTTAGCATGATATCCTAGTGACCTGTTTAGAGCTAAGGTTTCCTTCTTAGTTGATCCCACAGTTGTTCACAGCGGGTGCCATGGAGAGTGCTAGGTACTGAAAGGATGAGGACAGCAGGCAAAATTTATCCAAAAGTTTCTCTGTCAAAACAGCTTTAACGAGGTGTTGGCAGATACAAAAGGATGCAGCAGGTTATTGCTAATTCAGTGACCCAAGTAGGATAACATGTTGCTCCTACTGAGTTTGTGGAGCAGCAGAGGAAACGGATATAAAAGCAGCATCCTCCAGTGTGACAGCACGGTGAAATTTCATCCTGAAGCAATCTGAAGCCCTTAATCCTGGAACCATTTCATGATTCAAAAATAGTACTGGAGGAATCAATAATTCCCCTTTGGGTGGAAAGCTCATGACGGGGTTTTTTCTGCTAATATTGACTTCTTATTCCTGCCACCAAATGACCCATGGGTTGCGCACTGCATTGATTTGTACTACTGTTACAACTCCTGTGCACAAATGCACACTTTTATGTGTATAATATCTGTATCTGTGTCAATGATACTACTCACAAAGTTTATTTCTGAGATAGAGAGTTGCTAGCACAAGTTAATGTAGACACATTCTGTGAGGTGTTATTGGCAGTGATACAGCGTAATAGCGCTGGCACTATAACTAGATGTTAATTTGAGATATATTCATTCTTCAAAGGCTTCCAGTCCAGCTGGAGTTAAGAGTCTATGACTAATTTTGAAGAAATAAGGAGTAAATGTCATTGCCAACTTTCCTTCTTCCTAGTGCAAAGGAGGGTTCTAATTTTATATTTGTACTTGAAATGACAACAGCATCAGCTATTAGTAGTAAGAGGTTTTAATCTGCAAAACATTCGGATTTCAGATGTCGATTAAATTAAAAGCACAGATATCTACAACTTTGAACTCTTTTGAAGTGCAAGTTATTAACCTACTTTTGAAAATGTGTGCAGGAAACATTGATATGTGACTGTATGAGAAGTCTGCCTTGGAAGGCTTCTGTGGTATCACAATTCAAGCACGCAAAAGGAAAGAAAGCTGATGCCCTTCATTCTGCCTTATCTGTTGCCTTTCTTCAGAAGAAAAGCCAATAGACTTATCAACACAAACCACAGCCTTAGAAAAGGCTTTAACTACTGGCACTAGGAAAATAGCTGTAAAAGATTCTGTATGGACACAAAGGCAAAGAGCTGCAACAGAATGCTCTTGAGACTGTGTCCTTCAGGGGTTTTGCACAGATGTGTTCTACTATTTGACATTTTTATTGTCTGTCTTCTGCTTAAATACTTGCAAATTCATCCCAGTAGCATGGATCATGGAAGATGGATCAGTGAAGCTGGGTTTTGAGACTGGCAGTAATCAAGGGCTTTGCGTTTCCGGAGCACTTGTGTTTTCTGCCATGCTGAGATGCCTCCTATGATGATGCTTTTGAGGTCATCATATAAAACACTGTCTTACTAATCCAAAAGCAGGACTTTGCTCTTGGGCTTATCGAGCTCGGGTCCTGGCTGGGCCGACCACTAATACAGTGACAGAAGCTCCCTATTACTCCCTCT
Source organism: Galbula dea (assembly GCA_013399015.1). Lineage (NCBI taxonomy): Eukaryota > Metazoa > Chordata > Aves > Piciformes > Galbulidae > Galbula > Galbula dea. The sequence goes on from VWZX01008917.1 coordinate 31,131, forward strand.
TCCCACCCCCCTCCCCAGGAAAGGGAAAGGGAATAAGAGAGAGAGAGAGACTTGTGGGTTAGAAAAGAAAACTGAAACTACTTTAATAATAATAATTAAAAAATGAAATATATACAAGTATATGCAAATATGTACAGAACTGATACTGAACCCAAACCCCCTTGATGGCAACTACATCACCATCACCACTGATACTGTGGGAAAAGGCCTCAGTGGCAGTTGGGAACCAGGCTCAGGAGCTGGATCCTGGAAATTGATTCAGGAACTCATGGATCAGGATCAAGGGCAGAACAGAGTTCTCCTCAGATGGTGGCCATTGAAGAGCAAGAGGAGAAGAGGGAAGGAGAAGGAACTGACCCCCAGCTTTATATTGAATATGATATATATGGATTGGAATACTTAGTTGGTCAGTTTAGGGTCCCCTGTCCTGTCTGTTCCTCCCTGTAGGTGCAGCTTTTACTCCGCACCCCACAACGTGAGACACAAGATTTAGCAGTGACCTTGGTTTGCCTACAAATCCCTGGTAGTAAATCTAAACATTAGGTCTTATCACTGCTAGAAGCAGGCAGTGTCTGTGAAAACATGCTGCTAGTTTCAGAAAGTGCAGTTTCTTAGCGAGGCTTTGTCTAAAGAGTAAAATCACTGAACAGAATTAGTTCTATTCTAACCCAAACCAGGACAGCCTGACACATGTGATAAGCCTCTATTGACTCTGCTGCAGTAAGCAGTAGAGCTTCTGCAAATCTATATAATCTAGTAGATAAACAATCTACTTGTATCCCTCTTGCCACTCATTATAAGTCTCCTTGAAAACAACTTGTGGCATTTAATTTCCCTGTCAGAGGCAGTGTTACTATTAAGGATGAAGTCCAAAGCTTCTCTGTGGCTGTCACTCTAGTTCACCTTATGAAGACATAATGTTGCATGACATCATGTGTTTGCCAGGGTAGTGTACTGATCCCAAATTCTCTCATGTCTGTTGTAGTACTGATGCTGTTTTCTGTGCAGGAAAACAAACAAATGAAAAAGAAAAAAGAAACCAACCTTTAAAAACAAACAAACAAAACCATTTCCTTCTTAGAGTGGGGTGTTTAAGAGTTGAAGTAAGTGGAAAAGACTAGACAAGGTCTGCAGAGGTGGGCAGCGAGATGCTGTGGTGACTCACAGCACCTGAGATGGCTCTGTGCACAGGGAAGTAAGTGTCATACACCAAGCTGATGAGGATGGGTGTCAGTGCCTTCCACCCAACTGGATGCACGTGTTTTGTCCTACTGGTCTGCCCTGCTCTCTCTTTTTCAAGCTCTGCAGTCAGTGGGGAATATGAATGGTTCAGTGCCCTTTGTTTTGGTCCCGGCTCTCTGAAACTGCTGGAGGAACTTGCTGCTGACTGCAAGGGAGTCTCCAGAGGCACCAAGTCAAGCCAATGCCTAAAACTGAGTGGTGTAAATACCCTTCAGTGGTTCCAGTCACTAATAAGCATCCTGACACCATACTGATACTTTTTCTTAAATGCAAAAAAGTACACTGCTAAACCCTCTGGGGTTTTTTGTTTGGTTTTTTTTGGGGGGTTATGGTGGTTTATTTTCTTTTTTTTTTCAGCCAGGTAATGAACTCAAGTGACTAGAAAACTCTTCTGACTTGATCTAAATTGCTAGACTTTGTTTAGGACAGAAGCCTGATTATTGCATGACTGTGTACTGCAGTCTGGGGCAAATATTATGCCAGAATGCAGGCAGGATTTTGTTACTTGCTGAGGAGGTGTGCTGTGTGAACAGCCAGGGTACACTTTTAAGGCAGAGCTGGAGAGAATGTAAGGAGCACCCTTGTGGGTGCTCTGCAAAGAGTGCATTACCCCCCTGAGTGTGCTATTGATCTCAAGGAAATGAAACACCAGGAAGATGGAAGCATTGCTCAATTACTTGAAAGGATAAAGAACAGGATGAGAACTGTTAGGAAGGAAAGGAGGGCATCTTTTGATCTAGGAGGTCTTTAGTGAGTGTACTCAGTGTGATAAAACTCAACAAGTGCGAACCCACTGCCATTGAAAGGAAACAGAGAAGTTTCAGTGGATTGGTCTTGCTTTTCTGCACATGCTTCATCTTTAAAATCTGTTTGTGTTTGCTTGCAGATTACTATGCCCTCTTTGGTACTCTGTGCCATGGCTGTGAATTCCCCATTGAAGCTGGAGACAGGTTTCTTGAAGCTCTGGGCCACACTTGGCATGACACTTGCTTTGTATGCTCAGTAAGTAAAGCTAGTCTACATTTTAAACAAACTCATGGCAGCAGTGCTTGTGCTAACCTGGCCAACATAGGAGTTAACAGCTATAACTTCTTGCAGTCCTCTGAGCCGAGACAAAAAGCACTTTCTGGGTTATTGGGAAGGTATGTTGCTATTGTGAGCCTTTGGCCCTGGTCCAGAGGGGGTTGGCCTGGATTGTAGCCCTGTGTCCTAGCATTTAACCCTTGATATTTACTTCCTCAGGGCAAGTGTTGAAGGCCGTAGGGGAATGGGCAGCATTTCCAAAGTAGCAAGAGTAGTTTTGACATAAAGACACTGGAGCCAAAGTGTCATCTGCTAATATTGTATGATTAAACAAAAAGCCCTAATCCTAATGATTGCTTTTTTTTTTTTCTAAAATGCTGAACACAGCTCTGCTCCCAGTTAAGAACCTGTTGATAAACAGAAGGTTATACTTACATCAACCATTAGCATTATATCAAGAAAGTATCCCTAAGGAAAAGGCAATAATTGTCATTCTTGAATATATTTGTGCATAGGGCAATGCCAAGATTCAGCCTTCTGGATAATGTATGGTGTAATTCATTGATCTGAATTGGATGATCTTTCTTTTTCAGATATGTAGTGACAGTTTGGAGGGTCAGACTTTCTTCTCCAAGAAGGACAAGCCACTGTGCAAGAAACATGCTCACTCCATCAACATCTGATGCTTGGAGCTCACCTTTGTAACAGATGTATTGAGCAGAAAGAAAGGTTAAAATGTCTGTGTTTAATAATTTGTTAAAACTATTTATATATGATTTTCTAGAATGGAAGAGAAATGTGGAAACTTGTGGAGGGGCTTGTATACTAATTGTTGAAATGTTTATCAGTTAGGGGTTTGCTTCATAAAAAGATAGGAGTTGGGAATTGCACCTAAGCCAAACAATTAGAGTGCCTTTACCTCTGTGCTTGGCACATTACTGTGTGGGTTTCAGCTTTTTATGACCACATTTATATTTGCTTCAGTATGAGAAGAGGCATGTCTATAAAAGCAAATATCTGATAGTAAAAGACTTGATGCTGCTATTCAGCAAATAAAAGGAGATTGGCTTCAGCCAATCTGATCACTTTTTTGCGCTGAAGTTTTTTAAAGTCTAGAGTTATTGCAGCTAAACTCCAATGAAAGGAACTCAAAGATAAGATTATATGGAATATGTGATTCAACAACTGATAGTTTTATCTGATGCTTGTACACATGAAACCTCCTGCACAATTTCATATGCCTTTGCAGTTAAATCTCTGATAGGTCAAAATTTTTTACAAAGCAGTTAATTGGAGTAGTGGCTATGCTGTTGAATGAGAATAATTTAGAAGATGCCACTTAGAAGAAAGCATAAATGAGATACTCTTCCTGAACTCATGCACTACCAGAACACTAGCCAAAAAAACCCTGCTAGTGAATGTGTGTTTGACAGAAGGAAAATGTCAGACTAGACTTTAAAAATAAGGGAGCAGGGAGTTACACTCTTACTTTCAGGTTTTAGATAGTTTTAAGTGCCTTGGAAAGGGGAAATTGCACTGAAATTGCAGGTAACAGTGTTTTATATTCAGAATGTGAGACTCTGGTGTTGAATAAGGGAAACTGCTGAAGTGCAACCAAGGGCATTGTTTTTCTCTCAGTACATTCTTTACCATGTAGCTCATGAATATGTATATTGGTGGTGTGCCAGGTAGTGTACCGAAAACATACTTTCTTGCTCAGCTGTTACGATTCTTACTACTTCAGCTTTTATTTCTTCCTTTTCTTCCAGGTGTAGGAAAAATATTGTTGAATACTATAATATTGAGTTAGGCAGCTCAGTATCTCTTAGGTCTTGCAAGGAAGCAGAGAGATAATGTCATTATGCATTTACTGCTAGCCAGGAGACATAGGCAATTCAGTGCCTTGGTATGAATTTTTCCTCCAGAGAGTCAGTGCAAGACCTGTGAACAAGCTAAGTCCCATCTAACTTCAAATTAGGGCTTAAGTGATATGGAGCAATTGTAGGCAGATAGGGGAAATGTGGTGATCTTCTGCACAGGGTGATTTTTGCTCCAGCAGTTGCACAACAGAGAGGGGGCCAGAACAGATTCCCGAAGGAAACTGAATTTACATGCTGTTTAATTCAACTGGGATGTCAGAGCTGAATTGTTAGTCTTAATGTCTATTGGAAAGAGAACTAAAAAGTAACTGGTTTTGTTGTTGTGGGTTTGGGTTTTAGGGGTTTTTGGGTTTTTTGTTGTTGGCTGGTTGGGGTTTTTTTGGTTTGGTTTTGGTTTACTTATACGAAGGACAAATTTATTAATAAAACCGTGGGGGAAGTCAGAAAAAATGCCATGGTTGAGTAAAGCAATTACAACAAAGAACGTCAACACACAGAGGGAAAGAAAACCAAAACTGCTGTACTGAAATATGGAAATCTATTTGGTTTATTGGTTCAGCAAGACAGGTTCATGTTGAGTTGTTCCACTTTATTTTTTGAAGTTGTTTTTCTTGAATACTACTATATTCCTTTTGATATAGAAGTGGCATAAAGCTGTTTGAAATATTTACACTCTTAGAGATGCACCCTTTTGTGAGTTTGGCTGAAAAACTGAAGGGTAGAAGCAAACTGGACAAGATATGTCAGTATATGAGCCAGGCTGCTTTTGAAATTAGGTGAAATGTGGAGAAATGAGACCTAGAGACTGGGTTTCAGTGGAGCTGTATTGCACATGTGTGAGGAAAGAGGATGGGAATGCACAGGGATAAGGTGTTCAGTAATTTCTGCAATTAAAACCTTGCTGTTTTAAAGTAGGATAGTCATTGTCCATAAAATCAAATTGGATTTTGTTTAGTTTCATCATTTTAATTGGAGTGATGTTTTTTAATCCATATGCTTTAGGTTTGAAATTTTGCAGTTGTTAATGAATTTGAGGACAAAAGCCTGAAGGGCTCCAGTAATACTGCTTCATTTAGCTGCTTTGCCTTTTAATTTCTGCTTTTATCTATTTGTGTAAAATTTAAAAGGAAGCATAGAGTTGCTGATACATAGTGAATATTTAATGGCTCTACCAAATTATATAAATCTACTAAAAGGAACATAATTTTTATTATTATTTTAATAAGTGAGATTTTTAGTAGAGCACTTTATAATATTGCCATATATCTCACTGAATATTTATTACCTTTTTTGTTTAGGACTATTTCATACTGGTATCTTTGTATTTTGTTTTGTTTGTAAGCTTGTATATTTACCTCTAGAATCTTGAGGGGTATGAGCATGTGTATGTGTATGCATTTCTCTATACTTCCCTACACGTTCCTGAGATACCCAACTATTTTTTGTACAATACATGCATAGCATTCACATTCTGAGGAAATGTCAGAAAGTCAGGAGAGACACATTAGTAACCTAACTACTGTAGCTTTTTGCATGCATTTTCAGTCAGTAATTATTTTTCTTCTGAAACTGCCTGTAAGAGAATCAGGTTTAATTCTGTTTGAAGGTAGAAGGTCTTAATAAGTGAATAATTGAATCATGATGACAGTTTCAGTATATTGTAACTAAATAATTCAGAAATGTGTAAATATAAATGCTTAATATAACAATTCAATAAACTTAAAAGCAAAAATTGAGTTGGGGTCCAGTGTGTGTTGGTCTGTTCAGTTGTGTACCCATTTCATGATGGAGCTATTCACACCACCTAGCCATGAGTGGTTTACAAGAGGAAGAAAGGGAACTATATCAATTCCAAGATTATTTGTTTGAATCTCCTTTATTTTTTCTCATTTTTTTAATGCTGAATAATGAGCTGCTAAGTCCTGGTGATTTCATTGCTTGTGTTTAATAGTCTTTGGCATCAAATTTGGTCTGTTCACGTTAGCAAATTTAATTATAATTAAAAACCAAAATGAACAAATAAACCAAACACAAAATCCCAAACTCTGTCTTCTGCTGTTCTATGGTTGATGGGTGTTTTCCTTTTTTTGAATCATAATCAGTAAAAGAAAGTCATGATTGTATACATGAGTAAGTATCATCTGAGGTGCTTGTTCAGTTCTTTTGGATAGAATCCGTGTTTGCTTTACAGAAAAGGACTTCAGTGTCTTCGTGGACAAAGTTCACCAAGAGCTAGTGATGTCTCCTTTGTGACAAGGAAAACCACCAGCTTCCCAGAGCCTGTTAGGCAGAGTAATACTCTGCAGGAGTTTGAGGGAGGTGGTCCTTCTTCCCTGCTCAGCCTTGGCGAGACACATCTAGAGTGCTAGGTCCCGTACCAGAGTGAAGAGCTAGGAAGATGTTTAAGGGCCTGGAGCACTTGTCATACAAGGAGAGGCTGAGAGAGCTGGTACTGTTCAGCCTGGAGAGGAGAGGGCTCAGGAGGGATCTCATCCATGTACAGATACTTGGAGGAAGGAGTAAAGAAGATGGAGCCAGATTTGACTCAGTTGTACACAGTGACAGGACAGCTATGAGGATGGTCAAACTGTCACAGCTTGCCCAGAGAGATTGCAGAGTCTCTGTCCTGAAGATGCTCAAAACCTGACTGGACATGCCCCTTGGATTTGTCAAGGTCCCTCCATTTTCAAAGGTCCCTTCCAACCTTGGTGAGTCTCTGATTCTCCATCTTTTGTCAAGATGGAATGGAAGATGGAAATATGATACTGAGCACTCCAAGACAGGTAAGAATGTAAAACTCAATACTGGCCAATTACTATTTATTTACTGTCTTTTACTTTGTTCTGCTGCACATCTAGACTGCTTTGCAATGCTTGTTTAGAAGTATTTCATATCTTTCCTAAGTTGAGACTGTTCAGGGAAATATTATCTGCTCTGGCCAGCATTATCTGATCCTGTACTTAGCCTTAGCATGCAGCAGTCTCCCCTTCCACCACAGAATACTTAACCATCTACTATAACACGGGCAATTACTTCATGGTAATACCAGCCTGGTAAGACTCTCCTTAGCTGAGTATCTCTTAACTAAGCAAATGCACTGTTGCTTTCTACCTTTATGTACACAAGCAAAGGAAAACACTGCACACAGCTCTATAAAATTTAGAGCTTGCCTCCCCTTCAGTGTTTAGGCTATGAAGGAGACAAATGCAAGTCTATTTGCAAACAGTATATTAAACTCCAGAAGCCAAACTTTTAAAGGCATCAAGTCTGCATTTGACGTTTTAATGGCAAAGGTTTGGTTTCTATCAATCACAACATCATGGAACATTAAAATGCACCACCACCACCAAAAATAATCATAATTAAAAAAAATCTGTCATTCCTTCATTCATTAAGACACTGTAATCCAGTGTAAGATTTATAGGCTTAAAACTCAACGTTGTGTTTTCACAATAAATCCACTTTCACTGCTCAGCACAGAACAAATCTCTGTCACTCAGAATGTTTGCTGGTCAAAATGCCCTGTATGAGATCTTCAAAGGGTTTCTCACAAAGTTGCATATAAATTCTTTTACCAGCAAAGGCTTAATTTAGGTTTGAGTTTTACTTTCTCAGGACATTGGTTAATATCTTGTGCTCAGACAAGATCTTGGTTATATCAGAAACACATAGGGCCTAATTTATTATTAGCAGTCTGGTGTTAATTAGGGGGAATTACCAGAAATAGTTTGCCTGATGGAAATTTATTATGGGATCACACTTTACTGATGGCAAAATAGGAGTCACTGAAAGAGTGCAGCTCCTTCTCATAACCAACTAATTAATAAGGTGCCAAAATTCCTCTGAGAAGGGTTTGGTCCTAACTGTGGGAACCTCACAGAGCAAATGGTTCCTATGTGCTGTATTTAAAATTTAAAAGAGGAAAAGAGAGAGGAGAAAAAGCTACCCAGCAGAAGTCTCAAAAGTGGTAGGGCTTTTTCTTGAATCTATGAAAGAAAATATTTAGCTGTGTTTCCAAGCTCATTAAAGAATTGCTTGGCCCAGACAGAAAAACAAGAGCTAGTTTATAATCTCATTTGGAATGCCTGAACTTGGTTTTCAGTTTTACTTGTGCATACTGCACACTACAGCTTGTGATTTTATGAATTGGGCTTATAATGAGCTTTTATATTACTCTTTAGTGCTTTGCCTGAAGGTCTTTTTCATTATCATTTGCCATGAAGGTTGAGGTTGGCATAGGCAGGAAACTTGTGTTGATGGCTGAAAAATAGAGCGAAGTATTCACGTTTGTGCTGATAAGCGCAAATCTAGTGTCTATATGGCAGTTTGGGGGTAGAAAACCCTGCCTGTTGTTTTAATAAGATGGAGTGCAAGTAAAAATATCTCTAAAGAAATTTAAAATCTCCATGCTAAAATGTACACGACTCATCTGGAAAGATATTTTCCATAAGAGTTTTTCCAAATCTATTTAAGATGGTGAAGTACGCAAATGATAATAATGGGCTTTTGTATCTGCACTGGAAATACCTTCAACTCTTAAAAAATTTTGAGTGTTTTGGGTGTGTTTTAAAAGGTTTCTCCTGTGCTATGAAACTAAGGATGGTGTCATTGTGCTCTGAGTCCTATTCACACTTTCCATGGGATCACAGTTGTGTCCTTTTCATGCCTTCATTTCACTTTGTCTTATGGGTGGGCAGTGCCATTGTTTATTTTAAAGCATTTCAGTACAAGATAATTCTGTCAGGTGTGTCCCTTCTTTCTCTTTGTGATGCATCAATGAAATGTCAAATGTTCCTTTGATAAATATAAACTTGCACTACATTTTGGCACCTTTTCCAAAGAGTCAAGTTTTCCCACCCAGAAGTTTCCGCTGGAAAAATAACTCAAGGTACTAGACCAAAGTGGTAATTATAGCCCACATAAACTCTTTCTTTCCCTTGAAATCCACCAGGCAAAAGGGAAACACATGAAAACAAGTGTAGGTCCAAAATCATTGATAACCTAAGCAGATACAGCCTCACTGATTTCAACTTATTCCCCATCAAATTGAAAATGAGTGGTCTCAAAGCGACATTAATTTTATGTTACATTTACCCAATGAGTGAGATCAGAATTAAACTAAGATCTAGGCCCTTGGTTTTAGCAGGATTTCATGAAGTGTCACAGATCTATTTGAAGGAATGCTCTGCTTGAGCACCATGTTACCCAGAGGCAGGAACATCACTCTAAGAAAGAGCACTGCTTCCTAACAGTGTATTTCGTTTCTCAGATCCTAGATGTTCTGTGTCTCAGGATGAACCACAACAGGTTAGGTAAGAAGGTGAAAATCTTTCCCTGATACTGATCTGCCTACTCTATCACTTTTCTGACTCAATGAAATTTAGTTGAATTGTTATACATATTCATTCAAATAGAACATAACATTTTGTGCTTGGATCTGTGTTCTCTGAGATTAAAAAGGATGGTGAATTCATATTCATTTGACTCTAACTGAAAGATGAACTATTGGTATTTGCACTAAGTTGTGGTACTTTCTACAGGTTTTACCCACATCAGAGTTCTTCAGCTTTTCTTCCCATTTAGGTTGTTCTAGCAGCATTTCTCCAAATTATGTAAACCCTTTCAAAGTGTCTTTTAAGGGTGTATTGAGAATTACTCCCATCTCTCAAAACTTACTGAAGTCTATATTTATTTTACAGTTCACTTCCATTATTGAAAGTGTTGATCATGAAACATAAAGCAATCACCCTCTCCTGCTATGTGCAAAGAATAAATTGCATTTTACAGGACAATCTTTATATATGTATAATATGGAGCTTAATATTTACAACACCTAGGATCCGGTCTTGGACTTGGACTTGGCTTTAAACAACCCCAGTGAAGTTAATCTGTGTGACATTTTCCCCCATGTGGTACCTACTGACAATCAGTAGAGGATTCCTGGGAAATTCTGCCCAGTGGTATCTGGAGAGGCAAATAGATTGGGCTTTCTCTGCAATAATTCAGTATATATCAATGGAAGTAAAATGATACTATGATAAGCCTGTATATTTGCCTATAAATATTGCATGTTCTTCCTTATTTATTTGTGTTCCCAACTATGTGGCTAACAAATTTTCCCACTTTTAATAGAATGCATCTCATGATTGGCTAGAATCTCCCTCTCCACAATTTAAAGAGAGGTTATTTTTTGTTGCTTTTCTTTTTCATTTTTTCTAGGTGGATGTCTGTGGTGTCTTGGTGGAGATCAGTTTCTGAGGATGCTCTGATGAAGTCCATGAGATCCCCCCAAAACCAGCAATAGCATGTGTTCTTGCTTAAAGTTTATCCTTTACAAGGTCTCTAGATCTCTGCCGTAGGTTTCCTCCTACCATATTCATCTTCTAGGCAGTTACATGACTGCAGTAGGAGAATCTTGTCTTTTTCTGCTCAATAGCAATTAGCATTCAAGGACAGTGATGTGTTGTGGGAGCATTGGATTGCTAGTTAGACAATGTTATGGTACTATTGTGAAACTGAGAGGCATCATTAACAGGATGAGATAGGTTTGGTAATCATAACTCCACTACACAGAGGTGCAAAGAGTGAAATGAAAATCAATATATAGGAACTATGGATTACTACCTGCATCCAGGCCTCAGCTCATTTTCTTCCTGCTGCAGAGATCTTGGCAGAAGCAGCCAACCAGACCAGTTTGTCCCAACAAATGCCCCTGCTTGCTGTCTCTCTGCTGTTTGTCTCCCATCCCTCCACCCAGCAGCACCCTGGTGACACTGAGTCTTTGCTCTCACACATCTGGAGGGCCAAAAATACATCTTTGGAGGCTTATGTAGAGGTTAGATTTTTCAATTAATTTAAGTTCAGGCCTAATCCCTGTTATGTGCAAGTATAAGCCTACTCTATCGATATGTGTATGAGTTAATGTTTTATTTTGCTTTGTGTGTTTTGGGTTTTTTGTTTTGTTTTGTTTTTTTTCCCCAGAAAGCATGTTGAGAGAAGACTCTACCTTCTTTCTGGTAGGAGTTTGCTTGCAAAATCAAGCAGGATGGAAACTGCAACTTAGTTTCTTTGAACAGTAACAATGTTTGCTATTCTGTCCTTCATTTCTTCCCATGATATGTGGTAGGTAGAACATCATCCAGGAACTGAGGATGCTCCTAGGAGGACGCAGACCTTGCATCCTTGTGGAAAGAGAGGTTTTTCCCCTCCCCTATTCTGCATTTATATTCATCACCAAATTATGCACAACTTTCTTNGGTGGTTTTTTTTTTTTTCCAGAAAGCATGTTGAGAGAAGACTCTACCTTCTTCCTGGTAGGAGTTTGCTTGCAAAATCAAGCAGGATGGAAACTGCAACTTAGTTTCTTTGAACAGTAACAATGTTTGCTATTCTGTCCTTCATTTCTTCCCATGATATGTGGTAAGCTTCTGTCTTATTCCTGTAAGGGAGGGAAGATGTGCTGGGCAGCAAGTTTTAGTTGTACTTGTCACCATATAGACACAAGGGAAAAGTGAGGTGCAGCAGGGACCAGGAGATGGGTCATGGTGACAGGAAGAAAGGGGAGGTGACAGGAGGAAAGCATTTTGTGTTTAGGAAAAGGGTAAGAGCTTGTGTGAGCCACATGGTTTTGTCACTTGTTTCTTGTCAGAGGTTCATGAGAGCACTTTCTGAAAAAGGGAATGGTTTGGGGAGGGCAAGGTAGAACATCATCCAGGAACTGAGGATGCTCCTAGGAGGACGCAGACCTTGCATCCTTGTGGAAAGAGAGGTTTTTCCCCTCCCCTATTCTGCATTTATATTCATCACCAAATTATGCACAACTTTCTTCTGCCAGCTTTCTTCTTTGAGGTCAAATAGCTTTTTCATCTTCACAATGTACATGAGAGCACAAACAAATCCTTTTTTGTCATCGACTGATCCAGAGCTACCCAGAGGCTGAAGCGAGTGTTGTTTAACATTACCAGTGCCAGCTGTTGCTTCAAATTACCCTGTCCCATCCTGTGCTGTCTGTAGGCAGCAGCACTATCTCAAATTCCCTCAGGGCTTTGCTTCTTTGAACTTCTTCCAGCTGCTGGCGTGGCCACCTCTGCTAAGTCCATGTGGAGACTTTGCAGAGCATCTTCATGGGTGTGTGAGTGGGAAATGCACCCCGAGCTGCTGCAGCCCTTGCACAGTAACACAACTTGCAAGGCATGAAATGGACTGGAAAATCTTGCGTAATTGCTAAAAATGAACTTTTTACCTATTGCTGTGTGCAAAGTTGGAGCTGCTGTTCCCCACATGCTGTTTAAAACACTGTGCAAGAGGGCACTGAGGGTCTGAGCCTTCCCATGCCCCAGTGCAAGGGTCATCCAGGTGCTTTGGGAACTGACACATTTCTGGAAGCTCTTTGCTGTGGCTCACGGTTAAACAAATCCATTGCTCCTTCTGGTCCATGGATTACATACCTTGTCCAGAACTACCTCCATGCATAGATTTCATATCCTCCTCCATGTCAGCTGGAGATGAATGAGGATCCACAGATCTAATCCATAGTCTGATACCACTTCTATCAGTGCTGCCTTGTTTGAAGTTCCTGTTCATCTGGAAGAGTGCTTAGTCCTTCTTGTCCCACCTCCTACCAGCTCCTGCAGTACTTGCAGCTGGGCAGACAGAGATGGGAGTGCCTGAATAACTGCAGTCCATCTGTCAGAAGGTGGCTTGTGCTGTGGTCAACGGCCATGCTGCTGGTTATCTGCTGCAGCAGCTGTTTGAAGTGGCTGTGGGCCACTGGGTACCAGCTGTGATTCAACTGTGTGGTGGCTGGTCAATAAGGATGCTGGTGGAGTGAAAAGCCTCACGTTTCACAGTCCTGGATGTCTGCTGCCTTGGACCATGGATTGATGAAGCCTCCAGGAACACCTGCTTTTCCTTCCTCATCCAGTTTTCCTTCTCCTTGGGCCTGTCCAGCCCCAGCTGCCTTTCATGAAGTAGAGAAGGAATGGTGCCTCATCACATGAGATGAACCTGAAGCACAGTTTAATGTGCAAAGCATTTTCAGTATTTGGAGGTGAAAGGCATAGCTTGGCCCAGAGAAGTGTACTTAATGGTAGAGGAAAAGGAAATGAAGACACGAAGTGCTTAGCCATCAGTGTTCTCTGTTACTGACAGATGAACGTGGTAGTGGGATTGCGTTAGATGAGCCCAGCACTCCCTGTGGTAAAGGCTGTTTTCTCTTTCTTATTATGCACAGGTTGATGTTTGCAAACAATAACTAAAAAAATATAAATATGAAAATTGATTTTGCTTTCAATTTGGCTTTTGATTCACCAGCTTTCTGAGGGGTTTTTCATCTGAGTCTCAGTATCATTGGAAATTATGATCTGCATCTCAGCCAAAATGTCCTGTGAGAGGAGTGGGGATGGTAACTTTAGGAAGTGCTCTCATTTCACTGAGTTGGGTTGTACCTAACAAGAGTGGATTCCTGTGGAAACCAGAGCATACAGTCATATCATCAAAAGCTGTATATGAAGAGGGCTGAACTGTCATTATCTGCTTCCAGATTTTGGAGTCCTTGACTTTTCAGAAGAAAGAACCTTACAGATGTTATTTTCATGGAATACAATCTGTACAGGAAAAGCACATGCTGGTGTGATGTTTATATCAATGCTCTGGTCTGGTTCAAATCTCAAACTGTTCATAGGTTTGGAGTATATAAATAAACCCAAGGGAAGACAAAGGCCAGTCACAGCAGTTGATGTTGTGATATGACCGGTGCAATAGTTATATGGTTTGTGTGCATGTGTGTTCATGCAGCTACAGAAACGAGGGCCTCAGAATTGAAAAACACGCTGAGCATCCTCCTAATTTCCACCCCTTGGGAATGGATCATACTATGGAGCAAGTGGCATATGAGTAAAAGGGCTTCTAGCTAGGAAGAGATTAGTAAAAGGGCACATCAAACTCCTCTAACCAGCAGAAATGAAGCTGCTTTATATCTACCAGAGATTCAGGCCAAGCTCAATGCCAAAGCTGGAATTAGCCATCAGCGTGTACCCACAGCCCAGAAAACAACCACATCCCGGGCTGCATCCAAACAAGTGTGACCAGCAGGTTGAGGGAGCTGATTCTGCCACTCTACCCCACTCTGTTGAGACTACCTGGACTACTGCATCCAGCTCTGGAGTCCTCAGCCCAAGAAGGACACGGAACTGCTGGAGAAGGTCCAGAGGAGGGCCACAGAAATGGTCAGAGAGCTGGAACACCTCTCCTATGAGGACAAGCTGAGAGAATTGGGTGGGCTTATTCAGGCTGGAGACAGAGAAGGCTCTGGGAATATCTTATAGTGACATTTCAGTATTTAAAAGGGGTTTATAAGGAAGATGGAGACAGTCTTATTGCTGGGCCTGTTGCAACAGGACAAGGGGTTGTTTTAAATTAAGAGAGGGGAGATTCAGAGTAGATATAAGGAAAAAAATTTGTACAGTAAAGATGGTGAAACACTGGCACAGGTTTCTCAGACAGGAGGTAGTTGCTCTATCCCTGGAAATGTTCACGGTCAGGTACGATAGGGCCAATCTAGTTGAAGATGTCCCTGCTTACTGCAGGGAGGGGTGGACTAGAAGAAAGGTCCCTTTCAGCCCAAACTATTCTTTGATTCTATGAAACCATGTTTAAAGACTTGATACACTAGGCACAGACAGAAAAAGCTGGAGCAAAACTTGTCCAGCTGAAGTGGAGGCTAATTTAAAGTGGAGCCTTTGTTGCGAATGGAAATTCTAAGTAAGAACTTAAATACTTTTCTGATTAATTTAATAACAATTCTCCAGATATGTACTAGACTCTGAACAGTTGGCCAGAGGAAGTGCATGGAAGAGGGCAGATAGAGACAGAGAAGGATTTGATGATACTGGAGAAGAAGTACTGCTGGCAGTTCAAGCAAAATAGGATCAAAGAGGAGATTTCTTTCAGGTGAGGTAAGCTAAATATTTTTCTTTTTTTCTGTTTTTTTTTTTTTCCCCTCCACAGCTTAGATGGAAGTATTGGCTTCACTTTTCTCATAAATTAGCCAGAGATATTAAGCAAACTGTTTATTTTGTATTAATTCCAATCAGTCTGGTTTCAATTATCTTTCTTTTGTTAAGGTTGTCATATGGATTATACTACTCAGATGTACAGAAAGAATAGAAAATATTATGCATTGGCTCAGAAAGATGTTCAACACTAAATGCAACCTACAGCCCTTCTCTCATTTTTGGTCATTAGCTCTGGACAGAAGAGCTCTGTTACAGCACTCTGTACAGCCTTTTGACCCAGAATCTGGACCCAGGGAAATGCTCACTGGAATAAGGCAGAGACTGCAGATAGCACAACACTTGTCTTCAACACAATGGAAACAGCAAAGCCCTAATGCACATGCTGCTTCTTCAACATGTAAGACATCCTCTTGAAGATAACTGCTTTATTAGGCTGAGACTTCAAGTAGCCTGTTACAGACATCTTTAAAATAATATTTGTAAGGCAAGTTTGTCAGTGTTTATGTTTCAAGTCTTTTTTAAAAAAATACTCTTTTGAAATTGAGCAGGCTACTTCTCAGGGGGCTGGACTAGATGATCTTTCAAGGTACCTTCCAACTCCTAACACTCTGTGATTCTGTGCGATTCTTCCCTGCAGACCCAGACAATTTGTACACTCTCCAAGCTCCTTACATTTGTCACTTTATGTAGAGGGTGGGTTTTATCAAGGTGATTCACATCATGATTATTACTCCCCATGGCTGAATTTGTGAAAGGTGACAAGTTTAAGCAAACTTGAATCACTGATTACTTATGTGAGTCTAGTTCCAGCGTGAATCTTCTTCTGAAAGTCACAACTGCCCAAGAGCCACCAGTGGCAATTTTTAATTCTGGACCAGTGACATATTTAGTATTTGAAGTGTTGTGTATTTACATAGCTAAAAATAGCTGCAGTCATTGGGATTGTGCTATTCTGCTGCTTCCCAGGTCCATATTTACATGCTGTGCACCCTGTGGTATAACAAGACTATCCTCAAGTCAACGTCATTGACCTCTCAGGTCATTTCATGGAGGTCAAAGATGTTAAACCAAAAACACATCACTGATTGGGAACTGGGCAAATACAGTCTCAGGGAGAAGATTTATGCTGGAACTAGAGGAGGAAATAGATATTTGTAGGTGCTGTGAAGAGGCCATCTGAAATTGGTCAGGCTGGAGTTTAATGTGGTGCAGCGGTCCAGGAGGGAGACCATGCCCTAGTGGTAAGGGGTCCTGCTTGGCTCAGTGGCAATCACCATGGGTCATGGCCTAGATGGCTACAACTGGTAATCACTGCATCTTCTTTTGAGAAAGCAGTTGCTGTTTTTTCTAGGAGATATTTTAAAACACCTTGTGTTTTTGTCAGAGGTTCCCTGCTCCTGTTGCAGAGGGTTTCCGTGCATTGTGTCCTTGGCTTTGTTCATCAGTCTGCCCGTGGCAGGAGTGGTTTCCCTTCTGCAGTGCTATGGAGGAGCCAAAGGCAGTGCCATGGAAATGAGTCCCAGAGAATGTCAAATCAGGTTGTATGCAGATAGTGCCAAGCAGCTTGTCAAGAATTACAGCTGATAGACCACCTTCACGTGGGAGAGTTGGCTTTAACTTTTAAAAGTCCATGTGAGAATTACACTGTGTGCAAGGAAAACATCACCTGCAGTTTTACAAGTGAGTCTCAGGTGTCCCCAGTACACCAGAGCACAATAAGAAATAAAAGCTTTACTGAGGAATCTGATTCAGTGGCAAATAATTCCAACAAAAGAGATGTCCCAGAGCTTTCTGGGATAACTTGACAACTTTGGCTTAAAATCTTCACAATAGGGCAAGGAAGGTTATGGATATATTCAGAGAAATTAGGTTCTATAGCTGTGGCTTCTAATTCCACCCAAGGTAGGATCAGCCCTGTCACATTTATTACATGCTTGCATTTCAGGGATGGTTCAGGCTGTCTTTAGCTGTTTTGCAGGGCATCTACCTTTCTTCCTCCCTGGGAAAAGCACAGGGAAGATGCACATGGTGCCCTGTAAAAGGGAAAGGAGACAGTAAATGTTTGCCTCATTACACTCCTCACATTATAGAAATGAGATAAATTACAGTGCATTTGCACAGGAATCCTTTGGAAGAACCGAATTGAAACCATTTCATTGTGAAGGCTAGAGACTTAAAACAAAAAAGCAAACTAACAAAAAAGCAAAAAACGAAACCAAACAAAAGCCTTAGAATTGAAAGGGGTTTTGTGATTATTTGGTTTTGGAGCTACTGCTGCTAAAATGCTACATAAAATGATGTCCTGTAACATTTGCTCAGAATTTGAAGGCTCTGTAATATTTTGTCTGTATAACTTATAAATGTCAGATTTATCACCTTCACAACAAATTTCACCTGTAGTATGTTTAATGTGTAGCACTTATGCATAGCTAAAATCACCCTTCCTAAGTAAGTTTCAGCAGGGATTTACAGCCCTTGTTACAAGAATAGTTCATGTTGGCATGTGATGTGAGTTTACCCAAGTGGACCGAGATGAAGGGAAGTGGTACCTTAGATCTTGATATGATTATTTGCCCATCTGTATAATATTCTTTGAATATCACCAGGATAGGAAATATTAAAAAGGTCTTCAAAATGTCAAAGTCTTTAATTAAAAGGCAAACAAAACAGTGAAATCCCAAGCTAATATTACAGGGGGAAATAAAAATAGGAACAAAGGTGTAGGGAAGGACTTGGATGTGATTAGTCAAATGCCAGTGAAACCAAAGCTCAAGCTCTGAAGGTATTTTGTGGAAAGTAGTTAAAGTGATTGCTGTGCTGCTTGCCTGCTGGGTGCTGGGATTGTTAGCAGGGCTAGGTCTGGTTTGTTGGGTTTTCTGTTTCTGAAACACTAAAATTGAGAAGCTGAAACGAAAGAGGTGGTTGGGATGTGTGCAGCAGCTCCTGGGGTTCCCTGTCTGCCTGCCCTTGGCAGAAAAGGAGACAAACAAGAGTATGTCCACTCCTTGCCACGACCTGCCTGGGCAGCAGAGGCTGAAGCCAAAGCCTCACGCGTTGTGTTGCCAGCGTGTTCCCACCCTCGCCGGGCATTATGAACTGTGGAAAAGGGGAGGATAGCAGCCCAGTTGTGATTGCTGCTTCATCAATGAGCACTTCAGTCCTGCTCTCTTGGCTGTGTCCTGGGCTGCCAAGGCAGAGCAGGAGCCAGCCCTCCACCTCGGTGCCCACCATGCCTATCACACCTTGCACCACGGCGGCCGTCCCTGCCTGCAGCTTGGGGCCAAAGAAAATATGCCCCTAAAGGCAGCAAGGTTAGCTCATCTGTTGCTTATAGCCTGCAGTCGTTGTTCACGACAGCTACTATATTGGGATTTTTCTTGGAATACATGGTTATAAACGGTCATGGGAGTTCTCAGAAATATCATTTCAACTCCCTGTACTTGTAACAGATGCCAGCACATTCAGGCTCCAACCTTGCCCTCATCTTTGAGGCACTCTGCTTCCTTCCTCCCCACAGACAAAAGATGTCAGGCTATAAAATGCAGGGGGGCAGCAATCTGGCAGGAGAAGGAGGTTTGTCATACGTGGTTCAACACTTGTCACTTCTCCCAGGAGATGCTCCTTAGCCAGCTTGAACTGCATTTACATGCAAAAGACAAACGTGCCCTTCAGGCGATCAGCCTGCAAACACCCCCTGCTAGTCCAAGGCGTAGGATGCTTGGTTGTTTGGGATTTTTTTTTCTCTAGAGAATGGAAAATAAAATGGATTTGATGGGAGTTTGTCTGAAAGCAAACCAATTAACAGAGAGAAAGTTCTTTATTTAGAGGATGTCATTGGCTGTTTGAGAATAAAGAAATGGGAATTGAAAGGGATATCACACTTCAGTTTGAACTAGTGGTTTGCAGTTACTTTCTTTGGATATCCTCTTTCCTAGCTGATATTTCCTCTGATTTATTCCACTGCAGAAGTGGGTCATTTCAGTGAGTTTTATATAAGTCCCCTTGGCTGTTTTACAGTTCTCTGCATGTCTCAATATATTCCACTGTTAAAAATTTTAAAACTAGGTGGGGAAAGAGGAAATTTCTGGTTAATATACAACAATTTCTGAAGTCAATGTGCCTGGACTCAATTTTTCAGGGCATTTTTCCAGATATCTAATGGTGCCAGAAAATAAAATTAGCCAACTAGCAGGACCTTTCCTACAAACTCCAACCAGCAGAAGCTTCACAGCCCTAAGTCCTTTGCTCCCATCACTGCAGAGAAACTGAAGAAAAATGTCACAGGCACACAGAAAAAAAAAATAGAAGAGCTATATAAAACTGCTATAGATGCCTATGTCTGCTGTAACAGAAAGAACTGAAATAGGTGATCTTTTTGGTGACATCAGAATAATCTTGGTCTAGCTGAGCTTTGCTTGTGAGAACACTACAAACTTCAGCTAAGTATTTGTATTCTTTTACAGCTGGCCACAGGAAAGGCAGCAATCCTGGCACAGACGTTGGGCTGGTGCTATTATTATTGCTGTTACACATGCTGTGGACAAATGGAGCTATTTCTGGAAGCAGTAGATGCAATCAAGTAAGTAGATGCTTTCAAGTAAGCTCACATCCAACTTATGAGAGAAAAAAATATTGGAGTTGAAAGAAATGATTGATTTTCAAACATGCCTATTTTGGATCACAAGATAAGAAATGCCTCACATTCCTAATTTTTATAGAGTTCAACTAATGAAAGATTAAGTGGGTGAAAAATGGAAAGAGAAGACCCAAGACAGGAATGTTTTTCAGTCCTTTTTTGTTCTCTAGCTTTTGAGGAAATATAGTAAAAGGATGTACATCCTAAAACCAGCACAACTAGAGGGTTTGCCCACAGAATTTTTTGCATTGTATTGAAAGATTTCCTATCTTATTGGGATATTGGGTGGTCTCTATTATTGGAGGTTTTTGAGATTCAACTGAATAAAGCCCTGAGCAACTTGGTGTGACCCTACTTGGAGCTGGAGGTTAGGCTAGGTACCTCCACAGATCTCTTTGAAACTGAATTATCCTGTGGTCCTCTCAAGCAGATAAAGAAGGATGATTTTAGTTTCATGGGCTTAGGCAAAATTTTTGTGTGCATTTGTGTGAAAGAAATGCTTTTCTTGATAGAAGGAAAGGACTTAACTGAATTATATATAATCTTACATAGCTTCCAGGAAATGTTGCTGAAAATATCATATCAAACCACCTTCCATTTCATTAATAGCCTTGTATGATTTTAGGTGTGAATGAAAATATTACAAAATGTGGAAGTTAAATAAATGACCAAACATAACAGTAGTTAATGAGGGAGTAGCTTGGCAAATGAAGTAATAGGATAGTGTGAACTGTATTAGCTTAGTAGGCTGAGCTACAGGTATTGTTGTTAATACTCTATGCAGGCTCAACATTATGGGTTCTGCAGTTACTGCTGAACCAGAAGAGCTGATCTGGAATAATTGCTGGGCCACCTCTTTCATCCCACCCATGATTCATGCCAGCTGCCAAATGTTCTTTATGAAATTCTTACTCATGTCTTTATTTATTCTTATTCTTGGTTTGGCTGATAAGACAGTATCTGTGCTGCTAATCCTTGTTAGAATATTTTTTCTGTCAGTTACTTTGTGTTATTGTTGCTTATGCATGTTTCTGATAATATAGCTGAAGAAAAAAGGATGTATGAGACAGAATCTGAAATCTTATACTTGTGCCATTCATAATATTTCAAACTCTTCAGTAAATACTGTTTCTATTGGCCAAAGCTGTTAGAATGAGCACAGAGAGAAGGCCTTGTCTCCATGTGTGCATACATCTTGTTTTAACCTGACTGCAGCCCTACCTAGGAAAGAGCTTTTCCATAAGTTCATGGAAAACTCCACACAGATAATGTGCCACCTGTTAGCTTAGCATCTGAAAGATTAATAAGTCCAACAGCAAAAGAAAAATTAAATTAGATAAAGGGAAAAATCAAATATTTAGTGATTCAAAGTCACTTAGTTCTCAGCTGTTTTGGGTTGAATACAAGAAAATGAAACTCTATGGACTTTATATGAAATCTCTTCCATCTGTTTCAAACAGGAAGCCAAACTTTTTGTCATCTGGTTAGCTACAGATTTTTCAAACATGTTTTTCATAGAGCCATTCTGAGTTTATTGTGACACCTTCCAGAGGTCATGGTAGAAGTCACTGTAAATAGATTAAATTACTGTTCTTGCACAAAGAGAGGAGTGTATACAGTCACAGGAGTAATCCCAGCCTACTGACTTCCCAACCTTTTGTGGTTGTTTCAAATAGCAAAGTGAAAATCTTCACCTGGATTTCTTCCATATTTTTCCAAGCAGGTCATCAGTTTCCCCTTCACCTGCACAGAGCTGCCCAAATCCTCTTATTTCTCCATACTGGTTTATTTTATAATACTGATAAGGATCCAAACTAAGGTAAAGTCAGAGTGACTCCAGGATATGCTTTATATTTTTTGAGTCCTTATAAATCTAGATGACTTGAGAGTAACATGACAGAAGAGCCCCTTGTCGTGCTCTGAGACATTAAATCTTATGGACTGAAGTTCAAATGTGGCAGAGTTTGGCATGCTGTGGGCTGTGGTTGGCATTTAATAAAGCATGTGAAGTTTTGGTAGAAGATTAACAATCTTTACAAGGAGGATGTGAAACAGAGAAGTTGGTCTAGGAAGCTTGAAGGAAAGAATAACCTGGATTCTTATTGTTTTCCCATAATGATTTAACCTTCAGGGCCTCCTCTCTGTTCTGGCCACATAAAGAGATAGTAGAGCACATGCATTCAGAAGATTTGGGGTCTGCATTACTGCAGCTACACTTAGGTATACTATTAAAAACAAAACTGTTACAATTAAGAAAGAAGTAAGCCTAGGTTTAGGTACAGAACAGTGCCTGGAATCAATGGCAGCACTAGATAGAAAGTACACTTCCAAGACAGATTTGCAATAGGTGTCATTTTAATGCTTGATTCTAGGATTAGAATTTCAGTTTACCAATTCACTGCACAAGAAGATGGAGAAATACATGTTGATGTAGATGTCATTTTATTTTAGCTGTAAATCAGTTCTGAGACAAAATAAGAAATACTTGTTTATAAGTTTGGTCTTTGCCACTTGCAGGACTGGAAAAACAAAGTTGATGTCCCAGGACTTTTCAGTGCTCAGAAAAAATTACTTTTGGGACTTTGAGACACTCCTTTACATCTGCCTATGGACAGAAACTTGCTCAACTGCTGGAGGTGAAAATAATGCAGAAATGGAAGGATAACTTCTGTAGGTGTTTTAGGTTCCTTAAAGTAATGTTAGAATGTGCTCTGAAGTTTTACATTTTAGAGAAATTTGAAAGAATGACATTATTGAATGGACACAGGCAGAATGCTAATAGACTTTGTCATATCCCTGCCAAATTATTACATGGCTTATAACTTCCCATATTATGTGCATCTGGGTATAAATATGTATACCTGGTGTGTACATACATATATGTGTGCAGACGGGTTTCTGTAACATGAAATGGCCTAAATACTTTGTCCTGGTTATACCCAGCACATTCATTTCATTATTGAGTGAGGACATACACACTACTATGTTCTCAGACCTTTTTTTCTGTTTCTTTTTCTTTGTAAAAGCTTTGATACTTTTTTGGCACTGGTTCATGTAGTCAGTAGAGTACATTTAATGGGCCAAAGGCATTTTTATTACCCTTTAAAATGTTTAACAGAGTTTCTGTATAATTTCTCAACATGTTCTATTTGTTTATTTCTGTATATTTTTGGTATAAAGAGGAAATATTGTGGAGTTAGGTTTTCTTACCTTGGCACTGTCATCATTAAAGATGCATCAATCCTTCCATTGTGCACCCATATTTTTAGGGGCTTATATGCCCAGTGGTGTCCCAATACAAATGCCCCAGTAAGATGCACATCATGATTTTCTTTAATTAAGTTTAAAATAAATTGGGTTGGCAACTTTTAAATAGCATAAAATCTGGCTTGAGACATTTTTTCACAGGCAAAATAGCAAAAGCCCTTTTTTAGTTACACTTAAAGGGTTGATCCATCACTTCTTACATGCTTCATTATCTTAGATGTAATAAGAGAGAGTTTAAGATGAGTCTGGATGTTCAGGCTCCAGAAGTGACATTCAGCTACTGAAAAGCTTAGCCTTACTGTTGTATGAGAACTGCAGGTGGACTGGACACTAAAGAATAAAGGAATAGTTGTTGCATATGAAACAAATGAAAATCAAAGTGCTTAGAGTCTGGGTTTTCTCATGTGCTACAAGTGGGGAAATTAATACACATTTGGTCTTTTGAGTTTAAAATAACAGCAACATATTAGTCACTAAAATCATATGCATTGTCTGTGTTTCTGTTTGCACCACTGATCATTCCTTTGTCTTTACATATGAGTATTCTGCCAGTTAAATAGTCTGTTTTGGACTTGATTCAATGTAGATTTTTGAAGAGGATTGATCAGTAATTAGGATTTGGTTATAAAATCCATATGAAGGAGCTGCACTGAAGTGTTGGTTGCTTGTATGCTGAAGTCAGACCTTATTATCCATTATTTTTAAGCATAGATGTCTTATGAATTCAATGAATGTAGTGTAGTAGACCACCTCCTAGACTTCTGGTGGGTGGCAAGGCAGGCACATTTTTACTGCCTGAGTTCCAGTCTGTTGCACAGCTCCATAGAAATAAATGTTTCATGGTTAAAACAACTCAGAATCAGATTTCATTTCTGACTCTGCTGAGCTTTACCTTTCAATAGGCAAGGGGACAAGCTCCTCAGATGTGGAATCTCTTTCTCACCACTGTGTGTATTTTGCAAGGATTTTTTTTCTTTGCTTTTCTTCTTTTTTTTTTTTCTTTTTTGGCAAAGAAGACATAGCAGGAAGCCAGCAGCACTGGGATCCTGTAGTCTTCAGGTTCTCCTCCCAAATGGTGCAGAGAAGCTGGAATTCTGCAGATGGGAAAAACAAATCTGAAATGGATGGAGAAAGCAGAACTGTGGTTTGACCCTAGACTCTTTCATCCCTTCTCTTATCATATGCAGAACACAGAGGTTCAAACAGATGCTAATAAGATCAGTGGCTGAGTCCAGTGCTACACCGAAATGACAAGTACAGCAACTATATTACAGAGCCCAGAGCACTGTCAACAATCAAGGCCAGTATCTGGGTACTGACATCCAAATGGTCCAAAATTTCCCAAAAGTTCAAGGCAGAGTCAAAAATCAGGTTTATTTTCTGTTGCTCCAGACAAGGCCTGCCAGTGATGTTAAATTCAGTGCTATTCCCAAATATGGGGTAACTGGAAAGCAACCAGCATCAAAGATGCATTTGCTATTGTTCAGGTCTTACTGAAGATGGCTCCTCTCTGCTGGAACAAAATTGTCAAGGTATATCCATTACATTTCAGATGCCTTCTGATGGCACAAAAAGTAGTTCCAGAATTGTTGATGCATGCCATTAATATACATGCAGCATGTAGAAAATTTATGAACTTGTGTATAGATACACAGATAAATACATGCAGATATTGATATCCAAGAAGGTAGGAGTAGAGGTAAAATGTGTAGGAAGCTACTGTCTGTTGCATCTTACTCAGTTTGCAGAATGAAGCATCACTTGTGCATCTGTTCTAGGAGAAGCTGATGGAAAATATATAGGTTGCAATCAATCACTCATACTACAGGATATCCTAAACTGATGGGAGATGATCAAGTACAGTACCAACTACGTTTTGCCCTGTGAAGGATTTACTCTTCACATCTTTGTTCAAACACCATCCCTTCTGGAGTGGCATGAAGGCATGATCCATGTAAGAATTAGCTTCTCCTTAAAACCATGGGTCAGTGCACAGCCAGGCAGCTGGTCAGAAGCTCCTCCTGTTTACCAGTGGTTTCCCTGCCTCAAGAACAGCTATAAACTTGCTCACCCTTGCATGCTTGGGATCTGCAGTATGGGATGTAATGGTTCATAAATCACAGCATATCAACTTTTGCTGATTGTTTAACTACTGGTCCCAACAGCCATGTGCTGTTGATGAAGAGCCAGACTGAACTCAGGCAAGTGAAAGAAGCTATCAGATTCCTGCTGACAGTTGGAATCTCTTCTCTCAGAAACCATCATTTTTAATGCATGACTGAAAGCCTTATTTCAATTAGGAGTCTGTGCCATTGGCTACCAGCTGTGGTGCTGTGGAGTTTGCTGTGACAGGGTACTCCCTTTTTGCAGACCAGAGTCTCCACTCAGTCTCTTGACCGTCTGCCAAGCTTCCTAACTGGAATGTGTGAAGTTCAGTTTAGGAGCAGTTTCTTTCCATCATTTGTGCCTGGTTTGATCTAGTATGTGAAACAGGTTTCTACTTTTGTTATAGGATTCTTGTTCATTCTTGGCAGATTTAAATTCACATTATAATCTAGTGGAATCAGATGGCTGCCTAGGAATGAGTATCCAATGCACCTCCTGAGATACAAAATTCCTTGCTACAGCCATGGATTGGTGACTTGATAGCCACCACTATATGATCAGAGTGATGGCAACAAAAGCATCATGAATTTGATAAAACCAAACCCAGGTGTAATAAAGTTTGAAGGGGTTTGATATAGAACTGGCCTCCTACACCTTAAGACTGATGGGGAAAGCATTTGTTCTGGCACAACCACACTATCATGGTAATCCTTCCCTGCCTAAGCACAGCTCAGGACTCTCCTCCCTGAGAACAGTTATGGCTATGGTCAGTGCTAGTCTGGCTTCTCCATTGACGTGCTGCTGCGCTGTGAGCAGATTCTGCCTGACTGACATACAGCTAAAGCATGTTACACAGCTCCTCCTCTTGTGGCTAATATACCAAGGACAATCACTGATCTAAGCTAATGGATGAAGTCTTTTCATTTGAGGGGCTTTGAGACTGGAGTCTGGGTTTTCATTCCCACTGTTGGCATAATGAGAAAGAAGTTCCAGGTGGTAATGCTCATGGGGCTGCCAAGTGCAGTGCACTTCAGAAACTTGGAAAGAACTTCTGAGCAAGCTAGCATGACGTATTTTCCTTCTTGTTTTTAGAATAATAATCTACAAAAGACAATTGTCTGCTACTGCTACTAGCAAGCAGTGCAGTGGCAAAGACCATGAAACAGCTTAGGAACCTCTGTTCAAAAGTGCTCTGAAAAAGCTGGCTAAGCTGCTGCTCATCTCTGGAGGTACCTGACCTCTTCAGGAGCTTTCCAAGTGCCTAGGGATGTACTTCTGAACATTTCGCCCTAATCTTCACAGGACTGAGCAACTCAGCTGTTAGCATGGAAACAAAACACACCAAGATCTTTAGACAGGGCACTTTTCCCCTGATGTCCTCAGGAACAGTTGATCTTGTAGCATAAGGCACCCCAAAATGGAGCATAACAGTCATCTGTGAAAGCCAATACAAAGGAATATACAAGTCTGAATGAACCTAACACATTTACCCATCAGTGGTGGTGCCTACTGCCATAAATGGTGATTCTCTCTCTCCAAAAAAATCCAGTGATGTTACTCCCACTTCCCCACCTCCTCATGGAAAGGGAATAAGAGAGAGGAAGAAACTGGTGGATTGGAAAAGAAAACTAAAGATACTTTAATGAAAATAAAAATAATAAATGAAATATATACAAATGTATACAGAACCAACACTGAACCCAACCCCCCCTTGATGGTTACTACATCAGAGGTGGGGTGGTAGCCCAAGTGAAGTGAACAACTGTTTTGTTTGACATCTTGCCCAAGGTTCATAATTGAAAGAAAAAGCTTTGACCTGTAAGAAACCCTGGGTGTGGTGGAAAGTGCTTCCTGGGCTGGGGGAAACGGGCAAGCTGCCCTGTCAGCTGCCTTGGGCATGGGTGAGCAAATATGCAGTCTCTGGCTGAAAAAGTGATTAGGATGGGAAATATTTTGGATGGATTCATACTTAATGATTTTCAGGATTACTCAGGTGCTTTTGTTTTAAGGCTTCAGAAGAAGTGTTCTTAAAAGCTGCAGGAATAAATCCTATGCAATAAAAGTTGCCGAGGCTTTGGGACAGGCAAAATTTTACTCCAAAAAGGTAAATTTTCTAAGTCCTGTAAGTGCAAACTAACAAGGCAGAATCCATTGATGAGGTGACAAGTCATTTGCTGAAATGTGCAAATCCTACCAAGTGAAGATAGTACCTTTTGAAAGGTTCCAGAAGCAAAGCATCTTAATATGGTGGCAATGTGCTGCATAGAGTACACAACACAGGGCAGTGCATATTTGAGAAGAAATGTAGGTGTGTGTGTGTGTGCAGATTTTCCACTGGAGAAAAGTGCAGGCTTTACACTGATGAGCATGAAAATCCCCATCAGATAAGTAGGCATCAGATGATAGTGGTCCCAGTACTGTGGCTGTAATGACTGTCTCCTCTTTTTGTGCTAAAGTCCATTTTTTCTTCCATTAGAAAAGCTCAAGTCCTTTCTTTAGTCAGGATGTGTAAGTTTTATGCATCCCCCTGACTTCTTGAGGGAAAAAATGTGGGTTTTTTTCCTTTCTTTAAGTAATTTATATTGAAATACATACCCAAATCCTCCCCCAAAAGAGTGAGAGTTTTCTAAAACAGCCCAAAACTTTATCCAGTATGAGGCACTCTCTCCTAAATGGGAGAATTTTGAAAGGGCTCTAGTACTCCTTGACTCTTTTTTTGCAGGATACTTCTGGTCAAACATGCAAGATTTTGTGATACTCAGACTCAGAAACTCCAACATGACGTCTCACAAAGAGCACCTTGTGTGTACAGAGAAAGAAGTGTATGCCAGAAGACTTTGTACAGTCTCCCAGCTCTCCCCATTACTTCACAGTATAACATTGCTTTCTTTTCACAGCCCAGCCGTTTCTCTTTCAGCTGCTTGAAATTGGCATTTTCCTTTGTTCCCACAGCCAGTCCCGTGTTCACATTCTGGCTGGTACATTGCTGCTTACTGTATGTACCCAGAGGGCAGATGACACTCTCTTCTTAATTCCCAAAGCAGCATATCATTTAAGAGTTTAAAGTCAATCTAATCTACCCCTTTCCAAAATGCCCGTGTTTATAATAATTGGGCAGCAACCTTAGAAATCTTTTGCTACTAAGTTTCCTGGAAAAGCTATTTTATGAGAGTTTCATCACCATTTTGGTTGCTGGTGGGTTTCTGCAACAGCTTTTTGGCTGCACCCACAGAGGTAAATGGGAAGTAGATGATGATTTACTTGGCTGAATGGTTGCTACCTCTTTCCTTGCCTGTCCTGTTTCCCTCCTGTGGCCATGAGAATCATCTGGGACTCTGCTTATTAGGTTACTTCGTCTCCCAATCCACAGTGTCTGCTCACACTGCTTGTCCCATCTATGCTACTCAGAAGAACATGAGGACATTTTATATTCCAAAGTATCTCTTGAAGGAGGGATGGAAGCAAGCTGTGAATGTATCCACATGTTACTTTCCATCAGGGAGACAAGCGACAGGTTTCTGAGGAGCACGTGACTTATGTCCTCTGTGACATGCACTCTTCCTTATAGAGTGACCCTGGCTCAGAAAGCACATTTATTTAAACTAACATCATCTATTAGCTGAGCTAAGGCCAACATCAATCTGTTCCCTGGTTTGGCCAGATTTTAAAGCTTCATTGAACTCCACTGCATGTATCCATCTCATGCTGCTGTTGTCTCGCTTTGGAGACACTTCAGGCTAGCTGACATGGATGCTGTGCAATAGCACAGAAGACACAGCATTACAATTTGTAAAAGAGACTGGTTTAATCCAGGAGATAATGGTAACATCTTATAAATGGCAAGCATCTGGTGCAGAGAATAAAACTAAAACCTTACATTATCACCACCGGGAACTGTGAAATTAGAGTCCACTTTAATAGTCCTCAGCAGTACATTTTTTCTGGTAAATGTTGCAGTGTAGGTAAATGGAGTGTATATTTTTGGAATGGCTTTGTCTTTGAAAGGCTCAGTATAGCTCTGATGAGGCTCATGTCTGCAAGTAGGAATTTCATTAGGGAGTTGAAGACAGTAATATCCATTATTATGAACAGTAATATTTCATGGTTAGGTGCCTTTATATATGTGCTAATTGACAGTATGTGACAGTCTTTTGCTTTAGTGAATTGATCCTGAGGGCAACCCTGTTGTTTTCTCATGATTTAGGAAGGAATTTGAATCCTCAGCAGTGGTAAAATGCATTCAGAACTATTTGACCTTGACCAAATCACAGCTTTTAGTTTAATTTGGTTTTTCATTCTCTTCAGAGGTTTGATAAACCACAGCAACTGGCCATGAGGTTTACACCTGCTCTAACTTACTGTTTGTACTATTTGGGATTTGTCTTGTGCCTTTTGTGAGACACCCAAGCGTGTCAGTCTACCTGGCACAGTCTGTTCCCTTCACTGCTCCAGTATAAAGTGTCTGCTGCTTTTAAATTCAGTGACTTTCAGAACACTTTAACAGAATACTTCTTGAAAAAAAAGACAAAGTCAGTAATGTCATGTATTAACTTGTTAATACTTCATTTATAACTGGAGAAACTGCTTGTGGACTAAGCATCCTCAGCTTTCCCCAGCTGGGGTAAATTAAGGGAGTTAGCTTGTCCCTGAGACCTTGAGAGAGTCTCCACTTCTGTTGTTTGCCTTTCAGGCATATAGTTTTCATGTGCAATATAATAAATTGGGGAAGGAGCTCCAGTCTTGCAGTAATCTCGGGAACTTCCCACCTATTACCAATCTGACTGCTCTCTGTCAAGGCTGAGTATGGTAATAAGCCCTCATTGCCCAGAGAGGCTTCACCTGGGACCTCCACCCACACTCACACCCTCCTCAGGTCACATCCTCCTCAGGAGATTGAGGAGGGAGGTCTATTTAGGGTCAGGTCTGAACACCTTCTTCTTTTTGAGCATACCTTTATCCCTACTCTTGTCTCAAGCCCTGTTTCCTGCTGCTGCTGCTGCTTGGTCTTCCAGACCCAGTCCACTGCTTGCCACACCCAGGATCATTAAGGGACCTTGCTCTCCCCATTGTGTTCAGGTACTGTGGGAAGATGGGGTCATGGTGGGTGAGGGCAAGATTGGTGCTGGGGTAGCCCTTGGCTCACCCTTGCTCTCTGAAGCCCCTCTTGCTGTTCCCTGACGCTATAGCCTTGCAGCTCAGCATCCTTCACTGTGTTGGGGCAAGAATAACATAAAGCATAACTGAAGAGTAACTAAAACCAATTTGTATTTCAGAGAGGCTGGTTACTCACTCAGTGAGCATGTATGTGGATGTGGCCCAGGCAGCTGGCCCTTCAGTTGGGCTCTCTATGGGTAATGTGGGCAATTTTACATTAGTGAGTTTGTTTAGAAGTTGTGTTTGGTTTGTATGTTGGTGCATGGTGTGTGAAAATGTTACAAAGTAATTCTGAAGTGTGATTGCTTTTCTTCCCTTTGCTGTTCTCAGTATTTGTTATTTTGGGGTGGTAGAGGAGCTAGGAAGGACTGGCTGGGGAACTTTTCACCTCCAGCCTTGATCTCAGAGTAGGAAAGTGACTGGACTTTCCACTGTGCTTAGACCAGCTGAGTAGGTAAATGCCTGTTAACATGGCTTCTCATCAGAAACATGATGGCATTATAAATTAGCACAAACTAGCCAGACCCTGTATTTTTCTGAATATGTGAATTGGATATGAATCTGGAATGGGATTTGGCTGCCTGCTCCTGTCTTTTTGGTTAAACTGAATTTTTATCCCTGTTTCAAAATAACTGAAAGATTGTGTTTTGCATTATAGATGTAAAGCATTTGTGGTTTGCTTCCTTGAGTAATAATGAAGTTATTCTCATCAGAGCATCCTCCTTGTGCAGGCTTCTGTGCAACTATTGCATCCTTGCTTACTGACCAATACACCTTCAAAATCCTAATTGCTTGGGATCTTTCCAGTACAGACTGTTAGATGTGTATTGTTGGCTTGTTCCTTGCTTGTTGAGTTTTTTATTATTTCATTGCCATAAAGTGCTCATTTCTTACACAGACTTTTTAATTTGTTTTCTTTCATCTGGAATCTCAAGGTCTCTGATTCATATTTGCTTTTTATTGTATGGAAAAAGCTTAAGACATATTTGGCTCTATTAGAGTTGTACAAATCTGAACACCATTAAGCAATAGAAGTATTTGAAACCAACACCATCCTGGTGTATTTAGGGATTTCAGTCACTAATAAATGTGGATTGCAAAAAACCCCCCTCATTACCTGTAATTGTTACTAGAGCTTAAAAGAATAGAACCAGCAATAGTTTACATGCTTGCTGAGTGACATTGAGTGTTAAGCAGGAGAGAAAGCTGAAGTTTGCTTCCAAAGGATTATTGGGAAGTGAAACACATTTTAAAGGGTAATTGCTTTTCCATCATAAAATTTTTAAAGAAGAGTGATTTTCCAGGTGTTTGATAAACACTTGGTTAAATATGTCTAAAGTCAAATGCTCACTGAAAACATGTTTGGAAAATAACAATTGCAAAGAGAGGAAAAACCCTAGCTATTCCAATGGCACAACACCTCACTCAGAAAGAATGTACAAGGCTGCAATCAGAGTTATAGGGGGTCACAGTTTACTCATTGCTGACTGCATCCAGAAGGGAGCAGAGATATAATAGCAACCACTTTAATTTTTTTATGGCTAAGATATTAATGGATTAACTTATTTTTCTTTCTTTAACACTGTTCACAAAAAATAATTGCAAATTGTGAAATGCTTGTAGCTTTCACCAGTCTGCAGAGAAGAAAGTCAAAGCCAAATATGCTTTGGATACACTGGGCCATATTTTTAAATGCTTTCTCTCTGATGTGCCACTACCTTTAAACAGTACCTCAAAGGAGCAGTAGTGTTCCTATGTCCTGATAGTTACGAATACAGAAGGAATCCTAGTGTTCTAAAATAGAAGAGTTCTTTAACTTCAACTCCAATGACTGGGTTTTGTTATGAGTTTTTTCTTTCCAGTAATGATTTGGGTTTACTTCTCTTTGTTCAAAAAAGAAAATGAATCCATATTATGTATGTGCTCTCTCTGGTTTTACAACAACATGTATTTGAGTTCTCCAAAACTTTCAAGGTTTAACACTGAACAAGCAGATATAAAACTTCTTCTCAGAAATATAAGGGGGGGNCAGGGTACAAGAATTTTTTCCTGCAGTGCCCTCCTAAATCTTACTCTTCTCCCACAAGTATATCTGTTTTCAGCAGTAAAATGAAAGTCTGTGGGAGTCAGTGAAGAGCACAACTAAGCCAACAGGGCAGTCTTTCCTTGTTTTCAATATTTGCTGCCTCTGAGCTTTTCCTCTTGTGATCAGTGCTTTCTGCACTCAGTATAAATGTGTCTGCTGGGGCATACTTGTGCCAGCCCTCTGCATCGCTTCCCCTCCACTCAAATCCACCAGACAGGGTTTCAGTGAGCCTCAGACACTGCCCTCAACTTCCCATCTATTACCTAAACCATACTAGAACCCTTCCAGCACAAGAGCCTACAGGCCAAAATGGGCTGAGCAAGAAGGGATTTGTAGGCTGCATGTTTGTATTATAAAATACTTTATAGAACTAGCAGGAGCTGATACTTTATACTGGAATTGCTTTTTCACCTTGGAAACTGGAAGTAAAATGCAGAGATCTCATAGTTTTATCTTTGTGATGGGTGGCAATAAAAGGGACTGTCTTGTGTCCTGCTGCTTTTTGTTATTATCACAATAATAGTAATAGGCAAAGGTTCCAAGGGTTTTCTATAACTCCAGTGCAAGAATGGTTGAAGTTCACTAGTACCATTTCCATCTCTGTGCCATGCTTCTGTGAATGCAGGATACTGCCTAAATTCTTACAGGTAGCCTGTGTGTGCTTCAGTGTTGGTAACCAGGCCTTCTTAAACTTTTCATCTGCTTAAACAAAATGGAACAAACATTAGATTTAGGTGATGCCACCATATCTGTAGCAGGGGAAGAGAGAAACAGATTTTCTTGATAAGGCTTGTTTTACCCAAAGCCTATGGGGAAGGTACTAGATCATCATCTACTGGGCAAGACTACATGGTCATCAGGGCCTGGAGAAAGCTGCTCAAGGTGAAAAAGGTTGGTCAGAATGAGTGAGACCAGAGGATGAAGGCAAATAAACCTACCAGCATGCAAGGAAATGATTTGTTGCTGGAAACGTAGTTCCTAGAGTGGCAGTTCCTCCTTCTTGTTCTGCTCTGCTCCCAGTGCAACATCACTATGTAATGATCCAATTAGCTATGTCCTCCATGCAGTATTAGAGATGTCTGTGCTCTGCTGATCTGCTGAAAAACATGAGTTTTAAATTTATTAATATTTATTTATTGTAATTTTTAGTGAGTATTAATAAATTCAAGCTTTAACAGGGAGTGCTAACATGTATGCCAATCTGCAACTTTTTCTGCTAAGATGTATTTAGGGCTCTGGGGGAATTTTACTCTTCATATCCTGACAGCATAAGATGACCATTTTCAGGGTTGTTATACTCTTCTTATGAAATAAGAGCTATCTATTATAAATGGCTTTATAGCTAAGCACCACACTGGGAATTAAAAAAAAAAATCTCAATTTATTTTCCACCAGATAAATGCCATGTTATTTTTTTGGCCTGGATCTCGGAACACAGCAGGAAAAGAACTGTAATCCAGTTTCTATGTAGTGTCTTGCTTCTCTACAGAGTTTAGATGATTTAACTGATTCTTCTCCCAGTTCTTACCTGTACCAACAGCTATTATGTAGCTTGTGATATTCAATTACACTATGGTCCTCAATTTGAAGAAATTTCTTTGTGTCTTCTGGTAAATGCAAGCTGTTTCCGTTTTCCTGCTTATGTCTGTCAGTAAAAGCCCCTAAACCCAAGCAGTGCTGTAACAATACGGCTGGGATGCATGCTCCTGTCTCTAGCATCCTTTATATAGGACATAATGACCTAGGAATCTCTGCTGCTGAGCTGTAATATGTTCCAGGAGAGTGGTAGGGATGAAAAACACTATTGGGAAGCTTGGGGTCTTGCTCATGAAAAGTCTGGAGTAGGAGAGGGAAATTCTCCCTGGCTCCTCTTGAAATTGTTGTGGTGCTGTGTATGGAGTAGCTGGAATGACTGGGCCAGGGAAGGAAAGATGGGCTCTCCAACTTCTAGCTGAAGGCTTCGGCCAGAGAAGAAATGGGCCTTTCTCAAATTGCTTTCTTGTTGTTTTAGTATCATTTCTTACTGTAATCAGATATTAGAAATTACATGGAAATGGTGATTATTTTTTGTGTATTTCTTTAATAGCATTTACCTCTGGGTTGTATGGTTACCATTTTTTCATGACTGGAAATCGGGTTTAAAGTTTTCTTTCATTCTAATAGCATTATGAAGACTTAAGCCCTTTTATTATGATATTTCTTTTTATTGTAGAAGAGAAAATGTAATTAGAATTTGGCCCAAAAAGCTACCTTTCCACAGTTTCAATCCACAGCCAGTCCTGTAGCCAGCATGTGTAGAGAGGAATATACAACGACGAATATTTTAAATCTGAGTAGTGTGAAGGCATGGCAAAGCTGGGGATGGGGAGGGGATGTCATGGGTGATTTTTGGATGCATAAACTGGTTTAAATGTTTTCTTGCCAAGACATTTCTACTTCTTACAATAAACTGAAGAAAACCTCTTATTTTCTGGACATTGTACCCGTTGGGTTTCACCTGATGCAGTGCTCTACCATTAACTCATCAAAAGGCTGATTCCTTGGAGCCTCATCAGGAGAAAGCCAGGGTACGAAACTGCTGGAAATCATTTCTGCTTTGCAAAAGAGAGAAGCAGTCCAATGGATTATGTGACATGGCAGATCTTGAAAGCATAGCATATCAAGAAAGGCAGGCCTGCCATAACAGCAAGGGTATTTGGCTGTTATTTTTGGAGTTGATGGACAGATCATCATGCAACCGTGATGAGTATGGGAAGAGCTAGCAAAATAGAGCTGGAGATGGTTATAGTCTGATGTAACTCCAGTGTGATGACAATTCCCTGGCTCTGTGGTGTTTTATCCCTGACATGCAATGTTCTACATGTCAGATTTCTTTTGTTTTCCATGGCCTGTTTCTCTTTGCTTTTCACACCATACAACAGTGAGGAAATGAAAAGGATCCTTTTGTGAGGTAATGAATGCCGTTTGTATTTTCACATATTCCACTTGGGGTATAGGAGAAATGCACTGTGTAGTTGTACCAGCGGTTGGCAAAATGGATGCCCACAAATCAAAGGGTACCTCATTTAAAACAAAGTGAGACTCTGTTCCTTTCCACTGGGAGAATAAAACAGCATCTCAGCATGGGACTTCTTTGCAGTGGGTGTAGAAATCTGCTGTTTTCTTACTTCAATTTTCCGTATTATGCCTGTCACGCTTGGAAAAGGCAGACTATATCTAAAGGAAAATCTTGATAAAGAAATCCTCCTTTTTCTACTTAGGCTTTTCTGACTTCATCAGACTTCCACGAGGGTCTCTCTCCACAAGACAGTCATATAGCTTGCTGGATAAAAGTAAAACAGCTTAGACAGTTTTGTTTCAAGAGCTTTTTGTGGCTGTTTCGAGACTGAGCCCCTATCCTTGCTTTCGTGACATAAGGAGTATCTAGATCTCTTCCTGTCATTCTGCAAAATGTCAAGCTTTATCCCTGTGACAATACAGCTGCATTTGGGAGGAACTGCTTTTATTGCTTTAAATTGGTCAATTTATACTCTTCAACAATACCATCCTTTTTTTAAGGGTTTAAATCCAAGAGGATATCCCACCAATATCAAATAACATTACAGTATGGGAAGAATAAGAATCTCCTTATATGCCCCTGTTATAGAAATAACAAAAGTAAATATATAAATATATATGCAAGTCCTAAGTTAAGGAGTTGCAAGAGGAAGAAAATGCATAAAATATACCACACAACAGTGAAATGAAATTAATATTATAAAGGAATCATGACAGACTTGCTTTTAATTAAAATAACACCTGTTGGATTAAGTTTCAAAGACATGATCAAAGAAAATACTGAGCACAAAACAAGGCACACAGTTAAGTGTTTAGTAGATCAAAACATTTAAAACTGTTTGAGAAGTATGAGATGCAAAAGAAGAAAAAAAAATTGGGGATTAAGCTGAGATTATACTGAAACTTGACTAAAGGACCAACACTCCTGAACAAATAACATTACATTAAACTAATTAGAGTTCAGAATATGAAATTGTTCAAGTGTGCTATCTCAGCTGTTTCTTTAAACTGGAAAAAGGATTAATCCATATTGTAAAAATAGTTAGTGGTTCAGAGGGCAGGAGCTATAAAACAATGCTGAAGGTTGGGAAAACAATAACAAAATTCACAGAAAAGCAGAGCTTCAAGTCTGAGTCCATGGAAGCCTTAGGCAATTTTAGAGCTCTGTCTGAGTCCGTTGGACTCAAGTACAGCACTGATATCAGTAGGATGTACGTGGGCACAGGGGGATGTACCCTAAATCCAAGATATTTTGTCTGCAGTTTGAGTAGTTTAACTGAACTTAAAAACATTACAGGCAACAGATTTATTTTTATTCAAAGGGCATTCTTCCCTGCTGCTATTGTCCTAGAGACAGTTGTTTGTTTTTATTCTTTTAAATTTCCTCTAAAGGCTTCTGCTTTGTAAACTTTCTTATTTAGTGAAGATGTCTAGTGTTCAGTTCTGATGGCTTTCAAGCTCTGTTTAAATCAGTAAGGATTGTGAATGCCAGAAATTCATAAGGAGAGGACTCCTGCCCATTGAAACTTTGTGGAGGATGTTATGGCTGACTGCTGGCTCCTCTTGCTGGTGAAAGATGCTGAGGCAGGCAGCCAGCTGCTCTCCCCAGGAGGGAGTAAGTCCCTGGATCTTGGTTTGGGAACGGCTGTCTTGAATAATTTTGTTCAAATATAGTGCCTTTTATGTTCTTTCCAATTCTCTGTCCCTCTCAAAATTACCATTTCACATGGGAACCATGTAGCCTTTCTTCTTGTTCCTCTCCTTTTATCGAGCTGGGCTGTCGGAGGCTCACTCCCATAGTAATACACACTCAAACACATATGTACATACACATCCTATGGCAGAGCAAGGTAACGAACTACATTTGATCCTAACCTTCTAGAGTTTGCACAGCATATATGAAATGTGACTATGCTGTGTACAAATAAGTACAACTTGAGCCTGTGGATAACATTTGGATCAGCTCTTGGCCATTAAATGTTTTTTACTTAGTTTTTTTTGTAAGCACAATACAAGAGACATTGGATAGGTGACTAGTATACTTGATAAACAAAAGCATTTTTGACAAAGTGTATATGGCAATTATCTCCTTCCTAAGTAGTTTTCTAGCTGGCTGATGGAGATTTTTGATATTCTGTTTATCATAGTTTAAGGGCTGACTTGAAAATGGCAGCACTGCACTGCAGACACTACACTCCAGAAAATAGATGGTAGAAAAGCATCAGCTGCAGTCCATGAGTAAACAAAGACAAATTAAGTTTGGTATTGAGTTTTAAAGATGACATGTAATTGTATATAGAACTGTAAGAAAGCCATGAAATATAGTATCATCCTGACTGTATGGTGAAGAACAAATGCTATTTAATCTGGCATGATAATCCTGTTTTTTGCTGTGTTACAGAAACCTGCAACTTTGGTATGGTAGGAAGATCCTAATGTCTGATCAACAGTTAGAAAAATGGGAATAAATTGGTTGCATGTGTTTGTTCCTTTGTGAAATATGTAGGGCCACCAAATGACAAACAGACTTGGTGAAGTTGTTTACCAAGGAAAAGCAATGCATAAAGCACAGAGCTCTTCACAAGACAGAGGATACTACTGTTTTGGAAAGAGACAGAGCATTGGCTTCTGAAATAGAAAGGATTATGTTGTCTTTGCTAAACATAGACAAAAAGTGAAGAGAGCACTCAGTATTTGTTTTTCCAGCAGATGGTTTATTTGCATGCATTTAAGAGTGGATTCTCCTCCACGGACAACACGCAATATCTGAAGGAATTGCAGAGGAGTAGTGCAGGGCTCAACACTTTGAGCTCAGGAAGGTGAAAGTATGTCAAAAACTTTGCCAGGAGGTTTGACAATTTTTGTGGTGTCATCTGATTACCTCAGCAATAATAGAAGATTTAGACAATTATCCAACAACCTCAAAGAGTGTCTTATTCAGAAATACTGCACCTCCTCTTGGGTGTCATCACTCGGAACTCAGTATCTTGAGTGTTTTCCTTTGAGTGGTGTTATAATCAGGTCCAATATAACTATGAGTTAAAGTATGGTGGCTGAAGTGTTCCAGTTAGAACAGATTAGCTGGAGGTTGTGGAGAGGAGGGAAACTATCATGCCTTCATGAGGGCTCAGTCCAGGACTGCATAGTTTCTGTGGCTGCTGATTCATCACAACTCAGAAGGATGTGCAGTTTTGAAGACTCGCCATATGTTTTCAAGAAAAATGGTAAACAAGTTGGCCCTTTAGGGCTGCATGCTGGCATTGGAGTACTGTAGCTCAAGTCTTTGATTCTCTTGCACTCAGGAGATACTTAACTTTTTTTGTGCTCAAAGGCAACGATGATTTTCGATCTCTCGGTTCAGCAGTGTGATGTGATGTAAGCATCCATAATGCCTCTCTTCTCATTGCCAATAGTTTTAATTTATGGCACTTTTAAATTCTGTTACACCTTCTTTTTTGTTCCCTTTCTATTCATATTTATGTTGTCATCTTCCTTTTCATCCTTTTCTTTATTACTTCCTCTCGGTGTTTTGTGTTTTGGTGGTTCCTCCACCTGCCTCTGAATTCTGTTTTCTAGGTTTCTCTTGCCACTACAACATGGGGTGGTTATTGAGCTGTTTTCTGGAAGAGCCAGTCTCTCTATTTCTGCCTTCTCTTGTTTGTGTGTAGGAGGCAAACAGAAGAAAACCAATTAAAAATTATAGTGTCACTACTGAGAGGGAAACCTTAGGCTCACAAATAGACTGTGTTATAATGAGCTGTGGCTAGGATACAGGCCAAAAAAGTGTGGAGCATAAAGTACTAAAGGACAACTTGCATACACAGATTTCACAAAATAGGAATCCAGAAATCTTGCTGGAACAAGTTTTTTTCTAGATTTCCAAATTTGCTTCAGCTAGTAGTAGATCCTTCTCTACTTCTGCTGCTAGTATTGACTGAGGCACATGTAAAGTAAACAAAAAAAACCCAACCACAAAAAAAACCAATCAAAAACATACTGAAAAGAGTTTAGATTTGGGCCTAAAACCAGAGATGCAGTGGAAGAAGCTTTCCTTCCTTGTAACTAGTTTGCTCTCTCTTCCATGTAGCTGTCGTGAAATACTGACACAATGTTCTGCAGATTAAATGTTTTGAGTCAGAGGGGAATAGACTAGCTTCTGTGTAAGTGAATGTAAAATTAGTATATCAACCCCTTTGGAAAGTGAGGGAGAGTATTATTTTCCTTTGAGTGTAAGAAACTGAAATTATATGAGGTTAGGTTAACGTGTGTCTGCACCACCAGCGAGCATGGCCCAGGATATTTGCCATCTAAAACAGCTGGTGCTGAGAACCTAGTGCTCAGGCCAATGCATCTGAACTGGCTGTAGCCTTGGTTGTGTATGGGATGTCTGTTGGCTCTGAAGCACATTAGCTGCACTCCTGGGACGTGTTTTCTGGCCTGTGGTCTCCGCATTAAGGCAGCTCTACAACTGCCTCAAAGTGCAC
Source organism: Galbula dea (assembly GCA_013399015.1). Classification (NCBI taxonomy): domain Eukaryota; kingdom Metazoa; phylum Chordata; class Aves; order Piciformes; family Galbulidae; genus Galbula; species Galbula dea. Next base: position 71,081 of record VWZX01008917.1, read on the forward strand.
TCCTGATGCACACTAAAATGCTAATGCAGACACACCTCAAATATTCCCATTTTAAATTTGCCTTTTTCTCAGAAGTCATGAATTGACTTGGGTTATAATGGGCTAAATTGTGGCCGTAGTTTTAATATCACTGCTGATCTATTATTTTCTTTAATCAACCATAGAAAAGAGAGAAGGAGTAATAATAATGTGATTAAAACCCTCGGGCTGGGTTTCCTGGGGTGCCTGTAAGGTAGCACGGGATGGCACTGGGCTGCTTGTGGGATGCTGCAAAAGTCATGGCATCTGCGCTGGGGCCGTGGTGCTGCCTATGGTTTGCAATAAATCATTGCCGACGCAATCAGGACACATTGGCGATTCATTTTTTTTTTTTTTATTCGGCCGTTCCCACGCTGTCCATTTTATCTCCGTTGCTAATTTAATCCCGGCAGTAAGTCGCCTCTCCTCTCTTAGATCTCACCAGCCGAGTGCGGGGGCGCGGGGCCGGTTCCTTGGCTGACGATTAATGGATGTGGGTAAGCAGCCCGTTAAGCCCTGTCTCCGGGCCTCGGCAGGTCCCGGTAGGTGTCCCAGGGTCCCCTCGGGTGGCAGCGGGGCCCGGGAGGCAGCAGCTCCTCGCCGGCTGCCCGCGGGGGGGCGGGAGAAGGAGGAGGTGGCAGCAGCGGCGCTGCTAATCCTTCGCTGGCTGACGGCGGTGCGATCACTAGTGGGAGCTGGAGAGGGCGAGGGGAGGGGAGAGAAAACCCCAAACCACCCCAAACTCAAGTAGAGAGGCTGCGAGCCGGGCGAGAAGGGGGTGTGCGAGGGCAGTCTCCGCAGCCGGTAAGGACTCCGGGAGCGGGTGTTGCGGAGCGGGGATGCTGCGGCCCGGGGGGCACCTGCGCGGCTGGGGCTGCCCGGGGGCGGAGGGAGCTCCCCGGGAACTGCCGTAACCGAGCGTCTGCATCAGGCTGCGAGCCCCAAGGCAGCCTCGGGTAGCCTTAACTTTGTGCCCGCCTCAGCGAAGGGAGATCCCCGAAAGCTCCCCGGCGCCTTCCAGCCCAAACCCGGGGCTGTGCTTATCCCGGCTGGGGTAAGCAGGCTTCCCATCCTGCCCTCTTCCCTTGCGTGGTGTCGAGCGGTTGCTTTAGGCTGTTCCTAACTTCCCGCAGCACAAGAGCTGCGGCAGAGTTGGTTGCTTGCCCCAGCTGGGAGGCTGGTGGAAAGCCGTTGGACCCTCTCTCCTGGAACGGAGAGTTGGTACAACCCCCTGGTGGTACGGTCTCGTTATTTGCATGCCAGAAGCTGGCGAGTAATCTTCAGAGCTCCCGAAATGTACTTTTAAAGCAAAATGGAAATTTGTCAACTTACGTCTTGTTTTGCGACTGAAGGCGATGGAGGACTCTGTGGATCTTAAGAGACTCTGTTGCCTTGTGGTGTGGTATTGTTAACTGATGGGCTTTGTTACTCCTGGTGGACTGATGTGAACTCTGATTTACCAGTCTGATCATAGCACTCAAGGTTTTTTTTTTGGCGAGGCTGTTCAGAAAGATAGCATTTGGATACTTGATTTAAGAACCTGATGAACCTAACTTACAGTAAGCGTCACTTTTTAGGAGACTCTTGTGGATAAAACCAGAGGTCTGTCTATTGTCCTGGATCTGACAGTGCAAAATGCAGTATCTGGAGGGGTTAAAAACAAGGTAGGCATGTAAGGATAATTCTCCAGAAGGCTTTCTCAGCATGCAGTCGTTCACAGCTTGGATGCTCCCTAAGGGAGAGCTGGTGTCTTTATAGCCCTGGCTGATTTTTCACTTCCATGAACTGCTCTGATTGCCCCATGACCCTGTGTAAACTTTTAGCATCTGCAACATGCTGTGGCAAGGAATTTCTTAGCTTTAACTTTACACTGTGTCAAATACCACACCCTTTTACTTTGAACCTTTGCCTGATAGAACCTATGTCTTGGGTAGAGAGAGCGCAGACTTGGTCCCTACTCCTCTCTGTCGCATTCATGCTTTTACAAATAAGTGATCTCTTCTGCTTCATTTAAAGTTTACCTTAAAATAAGTGAAATGAGCACAGCTACCATTATTTTCTGAGAATGGATCATTTTGAACAACAGGCATGTTAAAGTTAGGATGTTAAAAGCTACAGTCTCTGGAAACAGCTGATGGAGGCAGTGTACATGAATTTGACAGAGTGGCCACCATGTGATTGCCTACAGATGACAAAGTCACCTCTGTCTGAGAACTAGGAAGAAGAGTAAGGTACCACTTACTCCTGCTTTTTCTTCCTGTCAAAGTCTGTGTGCACAGGGAATAGTTGTTAAAAGCAACCAAAAAAACAAAGCAGCATGTTATTAGTGATATGATGAATTCATAATCTGCTTGTAAGGAGATTTTCTGGTTCATGTGTTGAAATGTTGCATTGTTATGAAACAGTTTTGCAGTTATTTCAAAATAAGGAATCCATCACAGTAAATACAACCTAAGGGCCTTGACTGTCTTCCCAAAGCCTACTACCCTGCTTGGCTTCAGCTGAGCTGCTCTTGATTGACATTTATGCAATTAGGAAAAAATCCCTTAGGCCTTTGGGATAGTTATCTCTGTACCTCTCTATATTTGTGTGTGTGCATCCCTGACTTAGCAGTCCTTCCTGTGAGTCAGTACACTGAATGCTCTGGCTTCAAGTTAGAACTTAAGTGCTTAATTTTAAGACTATGAGCAGGTCCATTTTAATTGAAGCACTTGTGTAATTAAGGTGATGCATGTGCTGGGGTCTTTGGTGCACTGAGGCCAAAGCATTCATTGCTTTGCAGAATCAAGCCCTCAGGTCTTGAAACTCTTTTAAAGGGCTTTGGTTGATCATGATATAAACTGACAGATCCACAAAGGCTGTTCCCAGAGTCTCATCTTTCTTGCCTGTTTCTGTCATTCTTCTCTGTGTATTGTTTCCTAGAAAACAAGAGCTTCAATATGTAAGACATAATATCTGTTGCCAGGTGCAAGGAAACAATGAGAGGAAGTCTGATGCTCAGGTGGGAAATGATGTGTTAGTACTCCCAAGAAGTAAGATTAACTTTTTTTATAGATGAATGTTTATGAGCTGCTCCGTTTCTTCACCACTGATTGATTGCTGTTGACTACAAAGCACTTACCTAGACTGTGAGTCCTGGGGGAAAGGAGCTGCTTTGCTTTGTCTTATGAAAGCACAATACCTGATGCAGTGTGCTGGGGGAGTGAAGGGGTATCTCTGGGACCAGCCTAAATGCTGCTGCTAACAAGAGACATTGCAAGTAGTTTACAGCCTTCAGATAGAATATGGGATAAGGCAGAAAAGTCTTTAAAAACTTGGGGCAAGTATTTTCTACTGACCTTAGGATAGCTGCAGCCATAGACTAGCATACAAAGCAACACGGTTATCTCGGTTGCCCTTACTTAAGAAGTTGGTGAGGATTTATAGATGTATGACCTGTACATGTCAAAATGATCTATTTGCTGTAAATACTGCATATACGGAACAGAATCAAATTAATTAGATCTGTTGGTGGTACCCTATAAAACAAACCCAGAAAATATATCTTTGACTTCCATTCAGATTGTTTTCCCTTCTCAGGAGATATGAGCTCCTAACTTTAAATTGTCTCAAACTGAAAACATTGCTGCTGGTAGGCAAAGGTTGGATGAAACTCATTAGAAAACCCTGCAGTTTTGTCAAAAAACTTGCACGTGTCAAACTGCTTTCTTCACTTGCACACGTCTCAGACTAGGATTGCTTCTGATAAGCACATTCCTCTTGCTGTTTTGTATCTGACTGAGGTACCAAAAATGTACCAAGGATTATATCATAAGGGTTTCAATAAGTCTGCAAATTGTAACATGCCTGTGATGTCTGACTCATATCATGGTTTACATTAACAACCTTGTTCGTTTGAGTGTCTGAAAGGAGGAAAGACTTACCTCTTCCAGTCTCAAAAAGGGCTAGGCTTTTTGGTAGTAAGAAAATGATCTTTGAGGTAACTGGAATATTTTATAAAGTAGTGTTTGATTACATTATACCAAGTTTTTCATGCATTACATTACCGAGTTTACTTTTCTCTTCTTAAAATGTCAACACCTCATCAAGCTGTAAAGAAATTCCTATGTGATCAATTATTCTTTATGATCAGTTCAGGCTGTGCTGTGTGCCTGCACCCAGGTGTGAATGCTTACACAGCACACACACAGAGGTGTGTGTCTCTGGTATACAGGCAATATGTTTTAATTGCTCTGCTACACAGAATCATAGAAGGGTTAGAGCTGGAAAGGACCTTTAAAGGTCATCTAGTCCAACCCCCCTGCAGCAAGTGGGGACACCTATAACTAGATCAGGTTGCTTAGAGCCCTGTCCAACCTGACCTAGAATGTTTTCAAGGATGAGGCATCTGCCACCTCTCTGGGCAACCTGTTCCAGTGTTTCACCAACCTTTTTTGTGAAAAAATTCCTCCTTGTATCCAGTCTAAATCCCCTCTTTTAGTTTAAAACCATTACGCTTTGTCCTGTTGCAATAGCCCCTCCTAAAAAGTCTGTCCCCCTCTTTCTTGTAGGCTCCCTTTAAGCACTGAAAGGCTGCAATAAGGTTTCCCCAAAAACCTGCTCTTCTCCAGGCTGAACAACCCCAACCTTCTCAGCCTGTTTTCATAGGAGAGGTGTACTAGCCCTTTGAACATTTTTGTGGCCATCTTCTGGACCTGCTTCAACAGATTTGTCATCCTTATGCTGGGGACTCCAGAACTGAATGAAGGACTTCATGTGAGGTCTCAGTAGAGCAGAGGGCCAGAATCACCTCCCTTGACTTGTTGTCCATGCTTCTTTTGATGCAACCTAGGATACATTTGGCTTTCTGGGCTGTGAGTACACACTGTTGGCTCATGTTCACCTTTTCATCCACCAGTATCCCCAGGTCCTTCTCTGTAGAGCTGCTTTCAGTCACATCATCTTCCAACCTGTGTTGATATTGAGGATTGCCCTGACCCAGGTGCAGGACCTAGCATTTAGCCTTGTTGAACCTCGTGAGGTTCACAAAGACCCACTTCTCACCTTGTCCAGGTCCCCCTGGATGGCATCCTGTCCTTCAGGTGTGCCAACAGCACTACTCAGCTTGATGTCATCTGCAAACTTGCTGAAGATGTTGCAGGACTTTGATAAGAAGCAAATCGCAAAAGAATCTCTTAGGCTTTGTGTCTCAAAGCTGAAGTCCCTGTCAGCTTGTCAGTGGTATCTCCTTGCTCCAGCCTTTCTCTTCACAGGGTCACTAAGGGGTGCTGTATTCTCAGCCCAGTGGCTGTTCTGCCACTTGCCAGAGTGAATGTCTTTTAGGCCTCCAAATCTAGGTCAGATTTGGTTGTAATTGTCCAATTGGCCCAAAAAGTAGTGGGGAGAGTCTGGTAGATGTGTTTATCCACAGATAAGTAAATCTAAACATTTCCTTGGGAAAGTAGGCTGAAGGACTTACCTTCTATTTGAGCTTGGATGTAAAGCAAGTCCTCAGGTGGTGGTGCAAGGGCCAGCTGGGAGGGGCATTTTTGTGGAAGCTGCGATTAGTTTTGAGCCATGTATAACTGGTATCTGGAGTCACTTGTGGCCACTTGCAGGACTCCAGGTACAGCTCCACAGAGTTTGCAGTCTGAAGAAACAGGCACAAACCACTGAATGCCATGAAGAGACTGGGGTAGCAATGTGAGTGCAGGGAGAACATCGCTGAGTGAAGGTTTCCCCCTTTATGTGCTCCAGGAAGGTTTTTCCAGCGTGAGTGAACTGTAGTGTGCAGGGACCTGCATGTCACAGGTCTTGGCAGTTTCTTCCCTTGAAACTTATTATGTTGCACATTGAAAATTAATTCAGTGCTGCAATCCTGTACACTTTGACATCATTAGGGCCAAAGAGTGTAGTTTCACAGAGCAGGATGAATCAAGGCAAGCATTTAAAGCATTCTTTAAAACGACCACGTTTCTGAACACAAGCATCACTGTTGTTGTTTCTCTGAAACAAAAGCAAATATTGTTTCATGTTCAGAAAAATTTCACATGAAAAGCCTAAACTACAAAATGGTTTGTAGATAAGAAATATTTATAAAGCAGCCACTTTAAAAGTTCTGTTGAAGTTTTAAGTCATTCAAGACTTATTCCCTGCAGCTACAAATGTATTTGCTCGTGCATAATTTCACTGGGCAATACTTATGTGAATAAAATTATGCACTTGCAGGTTTGTAGAGTCAAGATTGTAATTAGCACTAGGTTAATTCCCCTCTTCCTAATTAAAACCACACAGGTCAATTAAGGATCAAATGAGACATTACCTTTGTGATTATCTTCCTGGCAGAAATAGCTGTTATGATACATACTTCAACTTTGGTATAATCTGACCTTTAGTCTAAATGTTTTATCCTTATCAATTTTGGCCAAGGGAAAATAGTTGTATTTAAAACAGGCTATGAAAAGGTGAAATGCTGAAGCACATATTTTGGGCACATGTTTATTTTGGTAAAAAAAAAGCCTCCATGGTGGGTGAAATAGTAGATTTATTCACCTTGGATTGATAATGTGTATATGAACAAAGTTTGACTAGCTTGTTTTTATCTCTGAAGTACAAGTACACAAATAGAGCTTTAGCTGTAGCAAGATTGTTAAATATAGTTTTCTTCATATTTCTGCCAATTTCTCTTCCCCGTTAGATGTGGGGAAATGACATCCACAAACATGCATACAGTGGAGAGGGTGTAGGGGTACATACAGGCTAAACCTTTGCTAGTCAGATTGACTTCAGAGCCAGTTGATTATAGCCTCTGTAGGTACATGAGATTTGGACAAAGCAAAACCCCCTCTTGCTTCTGTGCCAGATGAATTGCAAACTCAGGGCAGTGTAATGGAGATAAGGTTAATTAGCTGTTTTCATCTGCTGCTGAAGTTGGTTGAACAGGTTTTTTTTTCCTTAACAGGGAATTTCTCTTCAGGCATAACTATCCAGCAGAGTTTGTTAAAATGAATATGGCAAGACTTTTGTAGCCTGCAGAAATACAATTAAGTGTGTGCAAGCATCATAGACTACTTTTATTCATAGGCATGTCTTGTAGGGTCTTGTCCTACAGGAGAATCAAAGCAGAGAAACCCTTCAAGCTGAGGAGGGTCCTGTTGCTTCAAGAAGACACCACAGGATCCATCCATAATGTCCCTGTATCTTGGTTTCTGTTCAGTGGGGTTCAGGCACAAGTACTCCTTGTAAAGTGTTTTGAGACCCTGGGTCAAGAATGAGGTTGAGTTGAAGCTGCTGCTTTTGATGGACAGAATGAGACTTCAGCTACTCAGACTGTTTTAATGCTATCATCTTTAAAAATATTAATGTGTTGTCTTTTTCCTTTCTTCACAAGCATTCCTAGGCAGGCGTTTGGGGCTACTGCGTTCAAAACTGTTATGAATGTGAAACTTTGGAATCTTTGAGTTTAATACTGGTATAATTTCTGTTTGGGAGATGGTCAGAAGTGCTTTTGTTTTAGGGATTGCTAATGCTATTTCTGTGTTCAAACTACAGTCCACCTAGCTCCATGGTTTTCACGGGATGCTCAACACTGTCACACGAAATAAGCTTCTTACAGCTGGAGACATTCTTCCCCCGGGTATGAATCTCCTTTCTCAAGTTTTCCTTGACACAGATAAGATTACTTTGCTATAGCTACCCATTTTCCTCTAGAGTTTTGTCAGTTGGAAGTGGATGGTAAACTTTGGGGTGTATCTAGGGGTTCACTCTCTTTACATAGAGCATGTGGCTTATGCTTGCCAGTGGTACAAGAGCAGCGATGGCATCATGTAGATGCGTGTTTGGGGTTTTTGTATTCCTCCTGTTAGGTCAGCAGGCAGATCCACAGTTGTGCATTTGTAGAGGAAGGGGAGTACACTTTTACCTTGAAGTTAATTAAGTTTTCTCTGATAACCACATATTGTAACAGTTTAGGCTTGTCTGTTTCCCTTGCACTTCTTCCAAAAGCCAAGACAGGAGCACACCCTCTCCCTCCTCCCCCCCCCAAATAGTTGTTTATAGTGGGTGTTATGGAGCATTGTGAGGCTGCTTAGTGTAAGGAGGAAGCTGCTGATAAAGGACCTGCAGAAATCAGTAGTTCACTCCAATTAAAAAATGAAAGGAAATGAAGATAACCTTTAACTTTTTTTTACTCAGGAATCCATTGACAGGGACTAATCGAGCTTCTCTGTAACTGAATTGTGGAATTTCTGAGGATTTTTTCATTTTGAATGGATTTTGCTCTTCTGACAAGAACTGATGTGATCTGAACAATGTAGACACTCTGGTTTGCACCTGTGGAATTTTCTTATAGCTTGCTGGTTTTAAGGTTTCATGGAAGTTACTGGTTATTTGAGAACTAGTGCTTTACTTTAAATAAAACAAACAAACAAAAACCCCAAAGCAAAACAAACCACAAACCCAAACAAACAGAACCAAAGCAACACAAACTATAGTTTCTAATCCTTTTGGTTGTAACCTTTATTCTTATTTTTTTTAGGCTTGAATCTTGAGGTTTTGACTTTGTGTGCATAATAGCATTGGATTTTCTTAACTTGGAGATTAATTTGTGCTTAAATGTTTTGAGAGCTTCAGAGAAGTCATCCCTTGTGCAGAAATAAATTTTTCTGATTCACCATGCTGGTTCAGGCACAGTGTCTTGGAATAGTGTGAAGAAATGAGAGCCTGTCAGGAGGGTTTGATCTATCTTTACACTGCACTTCTGCTCTCTAATGCTACAAATATATTTGAAATTATTAATCCCAATGTAATTTCTCAGTAGCATTTCAGCTGTTTCTATAAACCATTTTTTACATATCTTTTACTGCAAATTTCATGAAAATTAAAACTTTCTGTTAATGCATATATTCTTATAGGTGTAATCATTGATGCAAAATCTTTTTAGAAGTTGGTGGGTCCTTTGCATTGTTTTCTTGCATGTATTGAAATGTCTCCTGAAATGCAGTGGTTTTTTTTTTTATGCTAGTCATACTTAAATACTGGTCTTGGCTCGAGGGGAAAAAGTAAACTGTAAATAGTTCGACCAAAAACAGTGCTGTTAAGGATAAATTAATGGTTTGAAGGCTGAGTGCAGCTTTTAGGAGTGGTTTGTCATAAAATTAAGAATCTAAATTGGCAGTTGTTTTGGGAATTGCTGGAGCATTTGAGGACCTGCTGTACCTAGCTCTTTTTTTATCCTTCTTGCTGGAAGGTTTCACTCAGGTGGTGAGAATGTGCCTGGTCTGCATCAGTGCAGAGGCAACCTGTTTTGTCTCTTCCCTAGCTGTGATGTGAGAGAACCTCACTTGCTCTCCTCAAGTGCAGTGAGGCAATCCTCCTGTCAAGTGTAGCTTGGCTTAGCTGGCTAATGCTGAAATGGGCAGTTGAAGATGCTATCTTTCTCAGAAGTTAATTTATTTTCCTTGTGACTCCAGAGTAAGCAACACTCTAACATGGTATTTGACAGATGTCAGAGGTTAGAGATGGAGATGTTTTTGTACCTTTTTTTCTTTGGGTGTGCAACTAATATCCTAAATAATTTGTTTTGTTTTAAATTGGAAATGTGGAAGGTAGTACCTATGAGGTAGGGTAGAAAAGGTCCAAGCATAATAGTACCAACAAAGGTCCTGCAAAGTCACAGTTTTGGGCTTGGTCTTGTGAATAGGCTAACTGACAGTCAAGGCACAACATGCAGAGCTTAATGTGTTGCAAGTAGGGATACTGGTGCTGGGTGCTCAGATCTCCATTGGGTTGGAGTGAACAAATGTAATTTCAGTACTGTGAAACAAATCCTGCAAGTTGTCTGAAGGCACAGCCTAAGGAGAGTGCTGTTAGCCTAACCCTGGGGAAAGATGGCAGAGGAAAGTTTCCAGGGAAAGAAAGGTCAGGACTATTACCACTTCTGCTTCTAACACTGGCTAAGGACAGAAGGGACAAGTTACTTCAGGCAGCAGCTGTATGTGTGATCTATTAATGGTTAGAGATCATAGTGAGCATTGGAAAGGATTATAATAAAATCCCTGAAGGATGTGCAAAGCAATTCCTGGTTTTGTTCCAGGCTCTGGTGTTGACTCTTTCATTTGGTCTGTGCTTTAAAGTGAACATGTCACACCTATAATGTAGATGCCATGCAGTGAACAGCATGGATCTCTATGCATGGGTTATTAAGTTATTTTACTTAAACTGATATAGTCTGAAACAGTAAAAATCATGCTTAAATTGTCATATAAGTCTGGGGGAGTGGTGAGGGTGGGTGAGGGAATCTGCCCTCTAAATGGCTTTACTATCCCAGGGAGCAGTTGCAAACCCAAGTAGTCCTTTCTTGTGTGACCATTGACTGATCATCACTGATTTAGTGGTTTGCTGCCTTGATTTCAAAGCATGCATGTTCACCTCTGGTGCTTAACTTCTTTGAGCAGTAGGAGTATACAGAACATTTAGAAATGCAATAATTACCTTTCCTATTTTGCTTGTGTACTGCAAGTTTTAATTCAAATTTGTAAGGCCTCTGACCTATCCCAGGTGATGATATCTTTTCAGAGAAGACTACATTACAGATGATTTTTTGCTTTTTAACAGATGCTGATCCAGGTACCTGTTCTCTCTAGATGAAAGAACAGGCTGAGCAGTGGCTTTTCTTTTTGTAGGGACTGGAAATTATGGCAGAATAGCTGCTAGCAACTTTAAACTATGTCTTAAACTGACTGAATCAGAAAGCCATATCATCAGATAAGGAGAGATGGTGGGGAGTGAATAATAAATGAATGTCAAGAGTTGAGAAACTTTCTGCAAAGAACAACCCTTTCTGAGTCTCATTGTCCCTTCCATATTTTCCCTATGGTGTATAAGGCAAAGTGTTGAACCAGGGGCTGTATTCTTGAAAGGGCCTGTGTGTGAGAAAGGGTAATTAGGGTGTTTTTTTAATTCCACCATGAGGCACTACCAAGCATGTTGCATGGACAGATCTGTGTGCTAATCTTTGCTGAATGAGGAAGGAAATGATATGATGGTGGCAGTGGTGGCAGTACTGTGTGGTTTAGGGGGGGATGGGGAAACAGCTCCTGGCCACAGCACAAGGGTTGCATGTGTGAAGTCATTAATCTTGAATTTGCCACATTATTTTTTTTCCTGCAGCCCACACACAGCTTTTTGCTGTGGGTATGGCATTTTCCAGCAGATGGCCTATTGCACACCAAGGCAAAGATGGTGTTGGAGACTGAGTGTGATGATGTAGTCAATCCTTTTGCACATATTCTTAAACTGTGAGCCAGTTTCAAAGGAACAGAGCACATGACTGTAAACTGAGGATATCCTTGCCCCACCTTTTTCTTTATTGTCCTCAGCCATGGATGAAAATGTGGCTCTGACATAATATAGGGCTGAACAAGGAGGATAATTAGTGTAGATTTGTTTGTCCCCTTTCCTTTTCTGAATAGAAGACAGGAAAACAGGTTGGCTGTAGAAACAGAAGAACTGCTAAATGTTTGTTCAGCTGCAACAAAAGGATCAGTTTATGCTCTTGAGAACCCTTTGCATTTTGTTAATCTATGCAGGCCAAGATTTAGATTTGTAGTGAAGTAAACAGCTGTTTTTGCAGTTAAAACTGGTACTAGCATCCTTTAAAAAACTGTCCCTTCTCTAGTTACCTGGCTTCTGTGGTGCTGGGAAGATACACCAGAGCTGACAAAGGGTTTTATTGCTATGAATGTGTATAATTTGGAGGATACTGAAGGTTTATAATCTTTTGGTTGCAAGCACAGATTTGTTTTGCTGAAAGGAATTGTGTGCTGCAATATTTGCTGTTGCATTCACTTTCAAAATAGGTGTCCACATGTAAATACAGTAACTTCTTTGTGATGTTTCTTCCCCAGAGATCAGGGAGCTGACCAGAGTACATGGCAGTTTGTAGACAAGGACTCTTTCCTCCCAGTGCTGAAGCGTGTACATAATTTGCTTAAAAACCCCAAAATCTAGAGACAACTTTACCAAACAACTTTTTACCTTACCTGTCAGATGTGTCTGTGGAAGTGTGTAAATGTCTGTCTCAACAGAATTTCATTTTGACTTTTGGAGTTCTTACAGCTAAGCTTGTATGGTGCTGCCATCTTACTGTGGCTCAGAGAAGGTGGACTTTGAAGGTGACATGCAGTGGAGGGGAGATGGACAAATTGAGACTTTTCACATTGGAAGTTTAACAGACCTTGCTGTTTGTTTGACAGTTGGCTAAACTTGTTTATTCAGATTTAAGGTCTGCTCCTTGAATCTGACCCTGCAGTCATCATTTAGAAGGTTGCCCTTGTGCTCAACAGTAGGAGGAAAGGGTACTTGGTGTGATGGAGTTGCAGATGGTGTGCTCATGAGTTACAAGGAAAGAATGGCAGTAGATGATAGGAAAGGTCTGAAATGAAAGCAACAGCTGATTTTGTTCAGTTCAAAATGACCCTGCCAAAAGAGGCAAATGACATCACAAACTGGAAGGTCATTGTTTCTGTACAGACTTATAAAATGTTTTTATCTGAAAAATACACTGAGAAACTAGAATGGTGATGAATAAACCACTTTCATGGGAAACAAGCATCCTGAACTATTCAGAAATCTTCAGAACTGCTGATGAGAAGAAGGTCTAGCATCAGCTTAATGGATATAATCCAATTCCTTTCTGCTACTGTCAGGTATGTGCAATCACTTTATTTTCCAGTGTCCTATTCCATTTGAAGATACAGAAATTGCCTAAGCTCACTTGGTTATTTTTAGAGACCTAGAGGGTGCAGTGTCATTTACCTTGTTTATTTTCCCTTCATCAGCTTTTGCCAGTTACAGTTTTTCTATCAGCAGCTGTGGAAAACGAATCAATAAAAGCAGCAGTGTAAAGTTTTGTGTTGTTTGTTAGGGTGTGCAGATTACTGTAGCTATGGGTCAAGTACTTTGTGTAGTTTCTCTTTTTAAAGCACAACAAAACTTAGTCTGAATAATTGTAGAGACCCTTCTTGTTTATGACCCAGAAATTCTTGGAGTGCATCTGCTTGCCTTCTAATGCTTTTTCACAGGTGGAAAGGAGCCTTCATTATTCCTTAAGATGCTTACTCTTTGTTTTCAGAAAAAAATTAGCTCCCTCTTCTGCTTTTTTCTGCTGTGTCCTAAATCCACTCCTGAGATGTGGAGACTTCTGAACTCCCTCATTCCAAAGAAGCATCTCCTAGTACTGGGGTATGGGAACTTCTCCCTCCTCTGTATTCCCTCCCTGAGAATACAAGGAGAAATTGTGAGGAGCAAGCCTGTGCTTTTAAAGAATGTCAGTTGCCTTCAGACCCTTTTTCTGTTCCCTACAGCATTTACTGGTTTTGCATACTCAAATTATTGCTTTTGATTGAAGACATTGCTTTGACACCTTAATGTCATCTTTGATATGATCTGTTATGTAGTCAACTATTAATCTCCACTTATAAAACCACCTCTTCAGCCCTTAAGTGGCTTTTTGTTCTTACTCTCTGAATTCTCCAAGGCTCTCTCTGCTTCTGTAGTGTCAGGTGCTAGGCTGGTGCTGCTCAGTGCTTGTCAGTCTTTCTAACTGTGTTCAAATATTCAACAGTGCAGGCTATGTAGAGCTCACCTAGGAGGATGTTCATCTCCTCTCTATGGGCTTCAGTTTGGCTGTATCGAAGTCTGCTTACTTTTCTTTCTGTAGCTGCAAAACCCTAGCAGTTTGTGAATTACAGTTAGTAAAATAAATTTCTACCCATCTGTTTTAAAATCATTTTCATTTCTACTGGTTATACTGCAGGTGTTTTTGTTTGTTAGCTGTGAAAATAACATTTACTTTGGACCTTAATCCTGTTAATTTACCTGTGTGACTTTAAGTACAGTATTGAGTGAATTCCTCTATTTACTCCCTTAAGAGAGAGTTCAGATCAGTGTTTAAAAACTGTAAGGAAATAAGTTAGATATCTAACCCAGAGCAATTCCATTGGTAATTGTTTCATTGTGATACATTTGCTGCTCCACTGCACTCATCAAATGCAAGAGCTTCTCTGCTGTCTTGTGTCTCCCTGCAGTTTTTCCGTGGGCAAGGTGTTTTTGCAAGGAGCAGACTCAGGTGGTCACTTTCTGTGTGTGTAGTTTATGGCCTGCTAACTACATGACTTTGAGCTTGACACAGATTACATGATTTTTACTCCTTCACAGAGCATAAATTGCATTTAATTTAGCATCAGGTGCTGTGTCTGTCACTGACTTTCTGGAAAGCAAGCAGTACTTTGGCAAGAGACCTTCCTGTGGCTCAGGATAGGTGTGGAGAGGGTGGTATGAGTGCACAAGGCTGCCTGTGGGCACTGGTCAAATGGGTATTTTAGGCATTTGTGAATTCCCTGGGAGGGTCTGTGGACAAGAGATACAAGATACAGCCTTTAGTTATAGCTGTGTGTCAAGTGCATTCCATGTAAGCAAAGCAGCTTTTCAGATACATTGTCTTGCAGTTTTACCTTCTCCTTGGCAACACCTTTTTTACCCAGTTCTCTTGCCTTTGATTTCCTAAGGCTTCAACAGATAATGGATCATCTAATGGACTAGCTTTTGCAAGAGGTTTACTGTGGACACAAGAGTCTCATACAACTTGTCATATCCAGAGCAAATTGTACTCAAACCCTGCCTCTGCTCTTTTTCAGTGGGCTCCAGCTGTTCTACTGGACACTGGTTTTTATCACTGTGCTGGGCTACAGGGTATGAGTCTTGAGACTACATATGCTTTTATCTAGTATAAATTTTCAAAGAGCTTCAGTGTTGGTGGTTTACATTGCTCAGCCTGTTCTCTTCTGTGCTTTCTATAGAATATACATGAAAACGACTAGCTAGAGAATCATACTTAGCAGCTGGCTACACTCTATATTTCTTTCAAGATCTTGTGTGAAACTTCAAAGTTTACACCAGCTTATAGGAAAAATAATGCTCAAGTATCAAAGGGAGAAATGAGCAGAGTACTTGATAAATGTTGGTGCTGGTTTGAGTGCTTCCACGTTGCCCTGAACACAGCTCACTTATTTCTTTAGAATGTGCACTGATATTTACATTACCTTTCTCTATGATCCTTTCTAAGGGATTTTTGTCTATTAAAAGGAAAAAAAAATCTCAGCAGTGGCAAAGTTTAAAATTAGGTTTTAAATGTGCATGAAGTGGAGGTGTATCTTGATTTTTTTTTTTGCTATTTTTCAGAGTTCTTTTATGAACTGCCTTTAATCTACTGAAGGAAATGAAGATGTTTATATTATGTCATTGGGCTCTCATTAGTTGCTTGCTTTTTTTAACAGGTCCGTAATTTCATTTGGCAAGCCAGAACCTTGTCTTGCCACTCCTTTACCTCTGTCTCTGTTTGCAAAGCCCAAGAAAGTCTTTGTCTGAAAGTTATATTTCAAAGCAAAACAAGAAAACCCTAGACAAAATAATTCAACTCTCACTGGCTAGGCTGGTAGAAAAGGCTTAGCACTGTGTGTAATGTTCCTGGGGAGTCCTTGGCTTGAGCAGCCAGGTGAAAGCAGCCACAAGCTCGGGGGCATGGGTGAGTCACAGCTCTGCTCCAGGGTGGCTTGAGAACCCTGATGAATATTTGGGTAAAATCAAAATGAAATCTTCTTGGTTAAGGGCTACAGAGAGTGAAACTTTAAAAAATCATTATGATTTATGAGCTATTAATGTTGTTCACCTATGAATTTGGGAATTTGTAATCTGAAGTTTAAAGAAATAGTAATGTATTTGAAGGCAGGTCATGTGCTAGGAAGACCAGTACTAATGCATTGCTCTCACTTATAAGCAGAGCACAGTAACACCAGCTTAATGACACTGTAGATACAGGTGTCAAATGACATTTGATAAACTCTTGAATCCTTCCTAGTACTCCTACCAAAATGTATGAAGATGTTACAGAGTACTGTGATAATGTTGAACATGCTGCATGATGGTGGTGGGGAACTCACCCACGCTCACCTTTGAAGGGTGCTTCATGGCTCCTTAGTGTTTTTCACCATCCTTAAATCACTTTTTTTTCTAGTGCATCATTTTGAAGATTAAATACTAAGTTTCTGATGTTTCCATTGTGAAGCATCTTCCACCACACATTCCTGTAGCAAAGAATAGAGCACAAATGAATGCCAGTAACAGTGTCTGAATCCAGCCTTGATTCACCATACCTGCTGTTACCTGAGTAAATGCACAAATTGTAACTTACATGATACTTTCCTGAAAGCAGTATACTTGAAAACCAAGTCAATGTCACTATTCCAGAGCTCTGAAAATGTCCTTTTATAATTCTCCTTAATAGTACAGTTTATGTGATGTGGAAACTATTTTCTGACACATGTGCCTAAGCAGTGGGCCCTTTGTTAGATCCAATTAGAATTTCTCCCTTGATGGAGTGTGAGGCTCTAAAGCAGTGTTATGCTTGGCCACAGACAAAATTAATCCAGTCAGTTGGGACTCTCAACATCAACTTTCTGTAATCTCAAGGTATAGAACCACTGATATGTGTGTTTACATTCAGCAAATTCAGTGCAAGCAACAAGAGCCAAGCCACTTGTCTGGCATAGTGTGTGACGTGTCAGCGCATTTCAGAGTTATTACGTGCATACGAGCTACTGTACAATAACACCTTACCCCACAACGTGGTGTAGCTTCTCTTCTGGGAGGAAAGAGGATTTCTCATTTGTCTTTTATATATAAATTTTTTTTTGAGAGTATGATTCGTAAGGGTTAGGGTTGGTCTACCCATTAAACAAATGACAGACATTCTATTATCCCCTCTCTCTTCCCAAAGGGAATAATGGAGAGACACTTGTGGGTTGGAAAAGAAATCTAAATGCTATACTGCTTTAATGAAAATAATAACAGTAAAATGAGAGAGATGCAAGAAGCAATATTGAGAACAGCCCACCTGATGACAATTACATCACTGTCATTGATGCTGTGGCAGAAGTCCCAGACCAGACTCAGCAGCAGATGAGAGCAAGGTTCAGGAGTTGGATTCAGGAAGATGTGGACTTGGGATCAAAGGCAGAATGGACAGAGTCCTTCACAGATGTCAAGCACTTGAGATGAGAGAGAAGGAGAGCTTGACCCTCATGATCACTCTGCTTTATAGTGAATATAATGTATATGGAATGGAATACAATACCTTGTTGGTCACTGTAGAGTCACCTGAACTGTCTGCTCCTATCCACAGGTGCAACCTCTTGCTGCACCCTGTTGTGGCACACAAGATTCAGCAGCAGCTTTGGTCTGCACACCAATCCTTAGTACTAACTCTAAAGATCAAGTGTTATCACTACTAGAAGCAGAGTCTGCCTGTAAAAGCATGCTGTTAACTTCAGAAATTGCAGTTACTTAGCTAAAAAGTAAAATCACTGAAGAGAATTGGTTCTGTTCTAACTCAAATAATAAGGGCAATGAGGAACATGCTATATGCCATATGCATGAAGATACTGAACAGCATTTAAGAAAACCTTATGTATTTTTCTGTTCATTTTCAGCCATAATTTGTTAATTTACAAAAAAACCCCCAAAGAAATACTCCAAATGTTTTGCTGATAGCCAACTATTTTCTTATGGTGGCTAAAATATGATGCTTAGGGACTTTCAGTTGAAGTCAGGGGGCTAAGGTAAGGATTTTGCACACAGCCATGACAGGACAAAACTTGGCAGTCTTTGAAGCTGTAACTTTTCTTTTATTTTCTTCTTTCACATTTTTGGGCTTTCTTGAACACTTCCTTTTGAAAACTAGATCTTTAGGGTTTTTTTCCCCTTCTCATTTGTTTTAACTCTCACGTTCTGTTTCCTTCTGCTTTTTTCTTGTTCCTCCACTGACCACGTGTCCTTCCTAAAGGAAATTATTCTCAGTAGTTCTAATTTCTCTCCTGATGTTTGTTAGATGGATATGAAGTTATGAGAAATTTCAAGTATGGCATTACTTTCTCCCACTTTGAGCATTTATGTGTAATCTCAGAAGTTTTTGTTTGATTTTTAACAGTACATCTTAGGTTTTAAAAAAAGTCCAATAAAACAGATGAAAGAAACATTTATGAGAACTATATATTGAAAGAGGCTTTTGAAATCTATTGTTTAAATTACTTTTCCTTTTGAGCAACTGCAAAAGTACTTAAGCTGGTTTTTGAACAAGAGCTTGAAGGAAGTAGAAGAATTACAAGTATGTTCTTTCCATTTGTTATGAAGAAAAGTTAGTTATCCTGCCAAGTCTGCTTTCAGTTCTGTTTAGTCCAAATAGGAACCCAAGAAATTTTCTATTGAAAGGAAAATTTTCTATATAAATATAAAAAAAATTTACATTTTGCATATTTATGTAAAGGAATGATCTGCATATCCTAGCTTTATAAAGCTTCAGTGTTACTAAAAGTAACCCTAGTGCAGCTCAAGGCTGAAGTTAAAGCAATGCCAGTGTGTTTGAGGACTTTAAAGGTAGAGTGTTTAGGAGAAGAGGGTGCATTGGATCAGTCTGCTGGGGTTTTGAACAGAAAGAAGTGTTTGAGTAACTTTCAGAAATGAACAGCAGAATAAAACCAGGCAGAATTAATTGTCTTGATTAAACTAGGTTTATAGATAGGTGTTAGACTAATGAATGTGTTAAAATCAGTAAGAAGGGTTTTCACTGCCTACTTATTGAAAGGATCTGATCTTGGTCTCGTGGTGCGATGCCTCCTCATAGAGCGTAAGTGCACCCTTGCTCTGACTTAGACCACAGCTGTCCCAGCCCACCAGCTGGGCCAAGTAGGGAGGGCCAGGAGAGTGTCAGAATGAGACCAAGGGTTTGTTCTCATGTGTTACCTCAGCCCCATGTTGACATAAGCTGAAATTGGCTGCACAGGGATTGTTCAACACATGGGGAGGTCAGCCTGTCTCCTTCAGAAGTGCCCAGATTTTACTTCAGGGATGCAGATTGAACAATCTGACTTGGGTTTTATGTGGGTTTCCTTAATTGAAGGGTTTCTTTAGGCCAAATAGTCTAGTCATATCTTCCTGTCTGATAGAAAAGTCATTGAGCTGCACCATAGACAGATGAATTTAAGTTGTAGTTTGTGGTAAGAGGGTAGGAAGGCTTTTGTTCTTGTTTGTTTCGTTCTGCCTGGTTATTCAAGGAGACCTCAGAAATGAATATTGGATTCCAATCAAAAGATTTTACAAATTGCATGTCTGAATTCCTTTGGAATTCCTTAATATATGAGTGTCTGGGACTTAGATTCTGGCTTTCATATACTGTTCATTTCAGTGGGATTAAATTTCCCTCTTTGCAGATTTGCATGTAATCAGGTTAAAATAATTATAGTTAAAATACCAAATTCACCAAATGCAAAACTTATATCAGCTGGCAGGTTCCTAATCTAATCAACCAGTTGTGGAAGTTGATGTGCAGCAAGCCAAGTCTTTCTGGCGTCTTTTGACACTTGTAGAGGGAAGTCATTGTCCCTCCCATTGTCCTAAAGCCTTGCATTCTGCTGATATCAAAATAATAGGGCTTTCTTTGCCCAGGTTGAATTTTTCTTTCTCAAAATTTGAGTAGTATTTGCTATTTTCCAATCACATGGCACTGCCTTCAACACCAGAGACCTATTAAAATATTTTCTTTAACACCTCCTGCTTCATGTGCCAGTGTTTCCACAGCTCTGGGGTTTAAATTATCTAGTCCTAACTTAACTTTATTAAATTCCATTGAATTTTGCTGTCACATTGGCTGTGTTTATTTTCTAATCTCCAAGAAGAAAATACTTTTTTTTTTTTTTGCTTTATAAGCTCCTAAATTAAAAACACACATTTGGTAATTCACATTCTCCAGAAATCTTGGAAACAGCCTGCTAAACATTCTTTAAAACTGCTTGTAGAATTCACTGGCCTGTTAATATGGCCAAGAAGTCATAAAAAGCACAAGCCAATTGACAGTAAAAGTAATATACATTTCCCAGAAATTTAAAATTGTGGGGTGAGGAGTCATTTGGCAGAAGAATGACCATTTTCCTCCATGGCTTTTGACTAAGCTTTGACTTCTGTTTAATCTGTTGCATCTTGACATTCCTTGAGTATAGAAGGAAGAAAATGGATGCCTTGAGATCTTGCATGTGGAGTTTTTCCTTTCATGTATCTGATGTTGCAGCCCATCAAAAATGTTCCTGTCCTTCCCATTTCTCTTCTCCTCTGCACATATTTCATCTCCATGCTTCTATCTGTGCTTTGCTGTCATCTCCTTTATAGTCTTTCCAGCTTCCTGCACAGTATTCCAGTCCTCACCTGACTTCCCTTGCAGCTACCTCAGCTACCTTTCCCATGGTGCCTTTTTTTGTGCTGTTCCTCAGTGGTTTAGGAAGCAGTTACTTTGCATAGTCAACCATCTGTGTTTCAAAACTTTTTCCTCCAAATCTGTTCTTTCCACAGATAATCTGGTGAATGTAATTCAAAAAAAATCAGATTACTTAATACTTGCTCAATCTGTTGGGCAGTTTGTTCATCACTAAGAAACTTTGACTATACCTGAATATATTCATTCTCATCTTTTCCTTTAGGACCTGTGACTTGGTGCTTTTTCTTTTTTTATTTTACAACTGGATTTGGAGTCCTTATTGCAGTAGCTGAGCTGCTAATAGTGCTCCATATTACCCAAGGGGAACTGGAGTAGCAGGAAATGTGTGAAGTTATTAGCAAAGCATCTGTCAAGGTATAGATGTGTAGGTGTAGAGCATTCCACAGTTATGTATGGAAAGAGCCTTCTTGTCCTTTTGGCTGTGAAAGGAGGAAATCCTGCATTAGACCTGTCATTCAGAGGTCCCTTCCAGTGCTGCTTTCCTAGGAAAAACCATGGTCAGCCATCACCTTGTCCAGAAATGACCTCTCTGGAGTTACTCAAGTTACTGACAGCATTGATTGGAGCACTTTCTATTTTAAAGTATCAGGAGCCAGTTTACAACTGGCTCTTTTTATGGGTGGACAAGATGTGATTTAACATGTACT
The DNA here is from genome assembly GCA_013399015.1 of Galbula dea. Lineage (NCBI taxonomy): Eukaryota > Metazoa > Chordata > Aves > Piciformes > Galbulidae > Galbula > Galbula dea. The sequence continues at coordinate 92,105 of VWZX01008917.1, forward strand.
TTTCATTGCAAGACCACCCAACTGTAATACTCAGAAGGAGAGAGCTGTGGTGCTTGACTGTGTTTTTATAAGCTGTATTGATATGTATTGGCTGTGAGAGTATCTGGTTACACAGTTGAGCACTCCCTAGCTGGTCTCTAATTGCTTCTGTTTTGCTCATGGTTGCTTAATGTGTAATCTTGACTGCTACGCTGAACTCTTATGATTGAAGCTGCTGGGAACCTCTGCTCAGCATTAACTGTGCAGCTGGTACAGCTGTGGCTACTTCATTCTGCCACTGTGGAAGCTGCAAGTATGGCCAAGGAGCAAGCTTGCCAGAGCCTTGACCTGTAAAGTGAGTTGCTTTAATATAAAGGCCCTGGAAAACACTCTGGCATGTAGCTGCTCCAGTACAACTCGTTGTAGTGTGAATGCACTGCAGAAACCCTCTAGTTCCCTCCCATGCTGAGGGAGCTCTGTTTCTAATAAGGTTTGGTGAAAAGGTTTAGCAAGTGTGGAATGGAGGTAGTCTAAACTGACTGCAGGGGTGTCTTTTTTTTTTATTAACAGGTGCTTTCTGATCTTGCACCTCAAAGCAAGAGTGCATTGGTTTAGCCCTAGTTGATGATAGGGGGAAAACTCTCACTATACAGATGGTATGTATGACCAAGAGCTGAATCTTTATGTCCTGTACATTGACAGTTCATCATAGCCTGGAGAAGAGGAGGCTCAGGAGGACCTTAATGCTCTCTACCTGGGAGGAGGTTGTAGTGAGGTGGGGTTATTCTGTTCTCCCAAGTAACAAGTAATAGGACAAGAGGAAGTAGCTTAAATTGCACCAAGGGAGGTTTAGATTAGATATTAGGAAAAATTTCTTCACCTAGAGGGTGATCAAGCATTGGAACAGGCTGCCCAGGGAAGTGGTGGAATCACAGTCCCTGGAATTGTTCAAAAAAATGTGTAGATGTGGTACATGGGGGCATGGTTTAGGGTTGAGCATGGTAGTGTTAGATTAACTGTTGGACTCGGAGGTCTTTTCCAGCTGTAACGATCCTAGGAGTCTATGATCTGACCTGGTATTGCTGCAGCAAACCAGGGAGAAGTTAGGATGAGGCCAAACTCTGACGGAGTTTAGACTCATGCACTCTGCTTGCCAACATGGCCAATAACTTCTTTCATGTATGTATGTTTTACATATGTGTATATCAGAAGTATACATAGCATGTTGTGTGTATGTGACAGATAGTGTATGTGTGTGATAAATATGTAATTTAACTGGAAAGCATGGGGGGAAAAAATAAACAAGGAGGAAAATTGGCTCGCGATAAGCCACTCCAATGCAGGGCTTTTGCAGGACAACTCTAACTGCAAGAAATGTGGCTTGAGCCCTTGCAGAGCGAGTTGTGGGGGTTTTGTCCACAAGATAAAAGCTCAGCAGCTGCCAAACCAAGTGAGTTCCAGTTGGATTATAAAAGGCTACTTTTTCTTTCAAGCACGTAGGTGGCTGTTGAGGAACTATCTGAAGAAACTAGACTCATACAGTGAGGCAAAAATCTGTGTGAGATGGCAAGGTCTTCTGAGTTGTCATCCCACTCAGGTATATTTCTCCTAATTTTGTGAGCTGACAATACCAACCTGCAAACAATTGTCAACGTTGGTTTTCTACAGGTTTTGGATTTACTGCCCTACTCAAAATGCTTGCTGCTTGCTCAGCAGTACTTCAGTTACCAAGCAGTTTTAAAAGAACTATTAGTTTTCTTCTAGTAAAGTTAAAAAGGTTAAATTCTTGGTACTGTATTGGAGGCTCAATCACAAAGGAGATGCATTACAGCAATAAAATCTGTCCAGAGAGTGTATTTGTCATCAATCTTTTTCTTGAGATATCTGTGGGTTATGAAGAAGCATTTGTGAGCTAGGATAAACTCCAAACCAAAGACCTTTTCTGCCAGGATGCTTCTGTGTCACCCTGTGTTTCACAAGATCTTCCTGAGTTGTTTGAGTGCTGTATTGACTTTCAATGCTTAAAGCATGGCTCAAGACCCTTCTTTCCTCCCTGCTATGAATGTCTGGTGTTGCCTGACTGCTTGCTGTCTCTGAGACTGCTCTGCTCTATTTCAGAGTATGTATCTGTGAAGATTACAAGTCTTGGATGTGATGATCTTTCCATTCAGTTTCATCCATTTCATAGACTCAAAGCATAGAAGCTTGATTTTTTTTTTTAATTTAATGCTAAATCCACAAGGTTTTTCATAGCTACATCATAGCATTTGCATTATATATATCTATATAAATATTTTTTTTAATTTAAAGGCTGCAATTTCTGTAGAAAGTTCTGTATAGTGTATTTAAAATATTAATGCCTGATCTACATGACTCAATTTTCTTGCTCCTCTTAGTTTTAAGGAACTTGGTAATATAGCATTAAAAAGTCTATTATTCATAGAGGAAAGAACAGCATTTTTACTAGATATGGAAAATTCCAGTTGGAACATTCAGAGAGAAAATACCATCTGAGGGTTTGAGAACACATTTGATGATTCTGACTTTTTTTGACACAGACCACATGACAACCTCACAAGTTTCTTCTCCACTTCATTAGAGTAACTCATACTGAGAGAAATAACATTGGTAGAGAAACCCTAGTTATTTGAATAACCCCCACAACACCCTCCTGAAAAGCCAGAAGATAGTACCACATCCTGCTGAAAACTTTTTGCAAGTAAAATACTTTGCAGGTAATGTCTAGTTTTGAATTAATGTTTGTGGTCAAACAAAAGTCTTTTCCTCCTTTTCTTTCTCCATCTTTTAATAGCTTAGGACAGTTCTGAGGCTCTTGTAATCAGTGCTGACTGGCACTCATTAGGGGCAGCATCAGTCATGCTAACCTGTGTAGACATCCACTGTGGGTTAGGCTGAATGCAGGCAGTTCTCCTTGGAATAAAGGTTGTCTCATAGATTGCTGAGGTGAGGCAGAGGTTGAAAGGATATAGCAGATTTTTCTTTTCCTGCTCCAGTTTTAATTTGTTAGCACACCTGCAGCTCTGGCATTTGTTCTGTTCTTTGCTTCTCCTCCTTTCAATATATATAAATGGCTCACTGGAGGCAGAACTACCTCTGGTTTCATTTCCAGCTAACTTAACCTCATGCTGCTCCCCCACAGCACCCACATCCCTGCACCCAGAAGGACACTCCATCCTTTTATTTCTCTTTGTTAGGTAGTTTGCAAGAGGCATTTGATGAATGCTGGTCTTGGAAATCACTACAGAAAATAAAAACTTAACATATCTCTCATTTTAAATTGTTATTAATGTTTAAGTAGAAGGGTAGGTAGATATAAAGAGCTTGTAAGAGGAATACAGTCTATTGTTCTGCAGGGACAAAAGATGAAGAGCATGACATCTGGAAAGTTTGGTAATACAAATAAAAGCAACTGGAAACAGATGGGTAATGGGGAGCTCATCTCCTACTACAAGTCTTCCTGTTTGAAGGAAATACTAAATCTGTCTTTAGTACCTGGCAGGATTTTCAAAAAGACTATATCAGAGGGGAAGTTGACAGTAAAGAAATAGAATTCTTCTGTTCTCTGTGGAGCCATATTTATTCACCCAGGTCACTAAAACCAATGGGGCCAAATGTTTCCAATTCAGCTATTGAACTTCTAGTCTTTAGAAAAAAACCCCTACTATAAAGGTGAGAAATACAGAGAAAATATACCATTTACATAACACAAAATCAGGTCTAAACTGGAGAATTGCAAGGACCAGTTGTACTAGCACTAATCATTACTCATAATAATTACACTTAATATAATTTAAATATAAATTAAAATGATTACTTTAAGTAGTATTAGTAGCCTATTTACTCTTGAAATTATTAGATTAAAATCCTTGAGAACTGAAAATTAACCCTAATGGCACCAGTGTACATGTCAAATTGATAATAACTGATTGAAGATCATTTTAAATCACATGCTGTGGTATCTGGAAGTCACAACCAGAAGGGCAGCTAATAGCAACAGCTACATTATCCCTTCACCTGCCATAGAAGACATTCTTACCCAGAAATACTAACTGATGTAGTTAGAAAATAACATGTTGTGCCTTTGATTTATTTGCTTCATATACAGTCTGCTTGATGCCATGCTATGTTCTGGGATTTTGAATGTTTTACCTTATGAGTCTTTCTTTTTTTCCACTTTGCAACATTCAAAGATGAAGGCAAGGCAAAAATGAAAGTTTTTAATCACTTATATTCATATGTGACAGTTTCTCTGTGTATGCATTTACACAAAGGAGACAAAGTGAAAAATCAATTTTTAAAGTGAGGAACTGTCAGGAATGGAATACAGTGATTTTGTGTTTGTGGGACTCAAATTTTCTGCATGTATGTGTTGAGAAGCAGCCAAACCCAAACAAATTGTTTTCAAGTACCAAACACTTCAGCCTGACAATCATGTTTTGCTTTTATTTGAATATCTAACAACAATAATAGTGGCTGCTAAGAACAGTCAGAATGACACTGGGTCTCTCTCAGAAACCTGTCCTTACTGGCAGCTTTGGAGGATGCCCTGTGGTGAGGACAAATCAGCCTGGCCCCAGCAGCATCCCTTCCCCACTGACCCTCCCAACACTCATCACTGTTGGCCTGTGAGTGTTAGAGATGACATCTCAGCCTCTTGCCCCCAAGCTTGCATACTCTGGCTCTTTAGCCATGTCTCACACCACAGCCTCATCTGGCAACAGAGGTTTGCTACAAGCTACAGAGAAAGGGTGTTTTTACCTTTTGTGAACCACCTTCTTCAGTCCTTAAATTTTCTGCTTAATATCACTAATTACTGTCTAATGTCACTGGCTTTGTCATTTGTTTCTCAGAAATACCTTGTCAGTGTGATGTGCCTGCTGTAACTCTACTGCATGTCCAGGTAGCAATATCTGGTCTGTTGGGGTTTTTTTGTAGTGAAATTTCACCAGTGTAATAAAAGGTAGTAGGCTTAGATTCATGGGGTTTGCATCTCCATGTGATGAGGTCACACTGTAACTGGAAGGTACTTTCTAAATCAAACCATATATGTTTAAATATTCTGCAAAGGACAAAGTTACAGGAAATACTCTTGCAGATGAGCAGGTCTCATCTGAAAAATGAAATCTAAGACGGTAGCAGATGCTTGCCTTTATTGGATCCATAGAATTACCTTATGAAATCTGGTTTTGTAATTGCAGGTTGTACAGAAGAAGTCTGGAGAAAACATCCATATGTTTTAAGATACTAAATGTCTTGCCAGTGATCAGGGGATTTAAAAGAAGTGCAAGTGAACAGGTCTAGCAGGTTTCTGTTTTCCTCTTTTAAGCAGATGCATTTGGAAATGCTAATACTCTAGACAGTTCTTGGGTTTACATCTTTACATCAAGAGAGGCTACAGTAGCTAGGGGGGTTTCAGGGAGACATGACATTGCAGCTGCAAGTAGGTTGGTGATGGGGACAGAGCACTTGCTTGCCCACAGACTGGCTGCAGATGGTTAGGGTTGCTTTGCATCCACTGGCAGGCCAGAGGTGGGGTTGTGGTGAGAAGAGATGGTGGTTTTCATTGTTGGAATTCTCTGGTTTTGGTGAAAATCCTTGGTTGGGATTTGATGTTTGGTGCTTCTAGATAAATTTGTGAATGTGCACAGTATGAAAGCAATAATAACTACATCTAAGTGTCTAATTAAGCTCACCCTTTCCTTCCTGGCAACAATTGGAATTAGAACGTAAGCTGTATAGCTAATTCCCAGGTGGCTATTTCCTTTGTTTCACACTGCCAAGTAGGTTGAGCACTAGCCTTTGGCAGAGTGTAGATCTTATGGAAGTTCGTTATAGGGTATACTGGATAAGAGATTGTAAATCAGTGCTGTTCTGCCAGGCAGGACCCTTGTACAGACTGTACAGAAAGCTGAAGGTATTGTTACAGAGCACACCATGCCTCTTCATCAGCAGCCTCGAGTGTCCTTCGTAAACTCTGCCTGCCAATGGCAGCTGTGGAAATCCGATGGCCAAGAGCTACCCTAGTGGGCAGTTACTGAGCTGTGACAGGCCATATGTGATGAAAATAACAAGGAACTTTATTGCCCAACTGAAAATGTACATCACACTTCTTACAAATAAAGTATATAGTGTTGGTGTGGCTTTTTTTAGGTACTTCATTTTAGCCTCAAGTGTTGAAATGTTATTGTAGGCTTGACAGCTCATGTTGGATGAGAGATGTTCCTTTGAGCTTTCGAGGTGGGTAACACGCTGCAGCAAAAGTAGGGCCTTGCTGAATCAGGGCCTTAGTTTCTTTCTGCTGAGCAGCAGTGTTCAGCAGGTTGGTTTTCATTGGCACTTTTTCATTAGCAGTGATTGTAAACAGGTGCATGCTGTCATACTTTCCTTCAACAAGAAGCAAAAGTTATATTTGACTATGCATATGTTTTCACATGGGTTTTGATAAATGTCTCACAGTATTGTGAACCTTGATTAATCCACATCAAGTTTGTTTATTAGTATTTATTTCTAATTGATTGTTGGTTTGTGTTGTAGCTATTGGCCCACTTGTGATATTCACATAAGTTTCTTACACAAGTTTTACAGATGCCTTATGCTTTAAATAAAATAGCACTGAATTTATAGCTCTTTACATGCTGAAGAAGGTCCATTGCTAGAGGTGTTTGAATCCGCCCTGATTCCATACAAATTTGCCATGTGCTTCTCCCTTCAAGAATAGATCTTAACTTTGGATGTGTTAAGTGACTTGTTTGAGAAGAGACAGTATTGGAATGCTTGAATAATTCACCACATCTGCATTGATTTCTGCTCATCCTTGCAAACTTTCAGTGTGACCCAGGAGTTCCTCTTGCACTGACAGGAGGGAGAACCAAACATGAATGCTTGCAGTGGACTTGCCAGTGTTCAGCCACAGTAATGTGGATCTAAGTAGTATGTAGCAACTCCCTAGTACCAGAATAAAAAGATGAAGGGAAATCTCAAGCCCACCATTGGCAAAGCTGATGTTTAACCTGCTTCTGGTGTTCCTGTTGTAAACAAACAGAACTTAACTCTTGTGAGCAAGCAAAATGTCTAAGCCAGTGCCTCTTTCAGGCGTCACTCACAGGACATGACCATTTTTACCATCAAGATGAAAGGATTGCTGATACGCCAAGTTGATGCCCTTTTCCAAACTGGGGGGATACTAAGATACTGAAGAAGGAAAAGGAAGAAACTGAATCACCAGACCTATGTTTGGGACAGGACTCGTGCTGTACCACTGCGCTGGGATTGTGTCAACGATGAATTAGTTTTCTTTGGGAAAACAGAAGTGGAACAAGACCTGAATGCCAAGTGTTAACAGAAAGATTAGTACCTTCTACAGTGCAGGAACTGTGTGAGAACAGTTAGTTCTTTTGTAAAGATTGCCCCATAGTGCTGAAAGGTCAGGGAGACCTTGAAGTTATCAGCTGCTTCAAACCGATGAATGTTTTTCATCAACCCTGAGTTGGAGAAACAACATTTTTCTATTTCCATTCCCTCTCCATCCCCTAGATGTCATCAATATAAACTGGATTAAGTGAGAAACAGAACTGTTTTTACTGGCAAAGAGGTATCTTCCTGAATAAATAAGGGGTTTTTTTGTTTTATCCTGTAGAAGATACCTGGGGAATACCTAAGATGCTCTCTGCTCTTATTATTGCTCTGGATGTTGGAAGGTCAAAACAGTTAGGAAGAGTGTCTGAAACATAAAACATCTTGGGCTTTGTTCTGTTGCCTGTATTTTAGTGCTTGCTGCCTTTGGCAGATAGCTATACAGATGCATTAGCTGTGTTGGTGAGTGAGGTGTTCATGCAACTCTGAAGAAAAAGTGCCAAGTAAAGGAAAACATTGGGAGAACTCTAAAAATATGTCAAAACCAGTTGGGGTGGTTTTGGGGCTTTTGAGCAAAACGGTGGAATGTTTTTAAAAATAAATAACAGAAAACTTTGTGTATACCAGAATTCTTAATACCTGTGGTCATTTTGGTTGGGGTTTAAGTAGCTATGTAGTATTTGTGAAACTTCCCTTTCCACATTTTTATACAGTTTTCTTTTACATGTACAGTGATTTCTTAGACTTTGGTATCATCTAAAACAGCATAGCAGTGAATAAAATAAAGGTTTAGAAGAGAAGAACGTTTTTAGATTAGAATATTGCACTGCTCATGGGAACACTGCTGTCATTGGTGTTTGGTTTTTTTCCTCTTACATAGATGGTTTGCCCTGTAATATTAAGCAAAACCATTACACTGAATACATGAGGTCTCAATTGATGCTTCATGAACACTCTTAATTCTAATATTTACTAATTTGAAAGCTTAGGTTTTTAACATTAATGTCCCTTTCATGTGGCTTTTAAAGTTGCTTTTTTTTCTTTTTCAGTAAAACCTTGGAACTTGCTTGCCAGATTCCATCACTTGCACCACCTGTGCTAAGTAGTGAAGTAGTTGCTTTTCAGGACCCAACCTTTGAATTGGTGCTTACAAACTTCATTATGAACAACTCCCATTGATGCTTTCACATCAAAAAATCAAAGAGAGGTCATAGCTGAGCAAAGTCAGTCTTGTTAATAATGACAATCAAATAGCCTTTTGTGTGTCTTATAAATTGCCAATGGGAAATTAATACAATTGAATAGCTTTTTGTTTCCAATTAATGTATACTGCTTGTAGCGCTTGTGCATATTTAATGGGAAGAAGGAGATTAGATGACTCTGTAGATTAGAATTGAAAGATTCTCTTGTAATACATTACCTACTTGACTGGAATCCTTGCCTGTTTTGAATTCTAGCCTCTTCTCAGCCTTTCCCCACTGTATGTCAGGCAATTTCATTTTGTGGAGTTGTATGGGTTGGTGTTGTGTGTGTGGTGGATTGTTTTTATTTTGCTCATTTTGACTAAGAGCATAACTTATCTAAGCAGGTACATCATGACATGGACAGTTTGTGGGCATTCTGACTTTCTGTTCCAAAAAACAAGCCACAAAAAGCCCAAAACCCAACCAGACATACATACAAAGAAAAAAAAAAACCTAAACAAATGGGTTTTCTGTGTTAAACCACTTTCCCATTTAACAGGCAGGGCTGTTCTTGAGGCCTGTGCTGTCACAATGATCCTCTATTTTGATTCCCTACATGGAGCAGTCAACAGCTGTGATTATCCTTTTGTGATTCTTCTGTCGAATGAACTTGAAGAGGGAGCTCATGGTTCTGTTTTAGCTGTTTGTGATGGCTGACTAATAGTGTTTCATGGCCCAAACTGTGCATATTGCAGGTAGCTTTTCATTTTGAGATGCACTTTGCATAGGACTGAGTATTAATAATAAGAAATTGTTGGGAATGATTGGACTCCAGAGTGTATTGGAGAAAGAATTGCTTTGTTGTAGGTTTCCCTATTTTACCCACAGGCTAAGTCTTGTAGATATAATTATGCTTTAGGAGATGTTTTAAGTGCTAGTTGAACCTTTAACCTGTGTTTCCTCTGGAATAATTACAGGATGTGAGAATGGCCAAATGAAACGCTCACTCATAGAGATTAATAGAATTAGTTAAGCTACTGTTACTTTATGCTTGATTTATATTGCATATGTAGGTCAAAACAGGCTGTAATGGCATGTGGGTGTTTTCCTATCTTTTCATACTTGCTGAAGTTTTGCCTTATGTTTATTACTTGCTATGTTATGTGAACTGCTTAAAAAGGCATTTTAGACTGCTGGCAGGTATTTGAATTTCAAAGGCTGGCTCTATTTAAAACAAAACAGTAGTCTTTGAACTTCTCTAATTTTTTTTCCCTTGAAAATAACAGTAATAGAATTGATTCCATCACTTTCTGAGGAAACAAGTTGAAAAAGAAATCTCTGTGGATTAGTAGTCCAGACACCAAATATATTTTGCAGACATTTGAAACGAAGCCTGAGTCAGCCACAATGAAGTGGGCGATACTCAGAAAAATCATTTGTCTGGCTGCACTGCCAACACTGGAAAGGTAAAAATGAAAAGTCTATAAACATGAAGACTGGTATAGCAGAAGTAGGGCATTTAGTTTTATTTAAAGATTCAAAGGCAGTGGTAATTTTTTTTACAGTAAAACAATCAATTAAAAGTGATCTGCCTTTTTTTTTTTTTTGGCTTTAAGACAACTTGATTTTTGCTCTTTGAAGGGCATGCTGAAAAGTTACCATCCTAATTTTCAGAAACTGAGTCTTTAACAGAACTTAAACTCAGAATTCAGGCAAAGCCTGAAATCATCTTATCTTATTAAGTAATACTATTGGAGTGACTAGGCAGGCTTTTATCAGGCTTCGCTGGAGTGTTGAAGTATTTTTCCTTGAGTTACGTTCTGTGAGCCCTTTAGAGGCCTCTTCCTGCAGCCTCTACCCAGCTGCAGCTTTTGGGGCTTTCACCCAGGTGAGCAGAAAAGTGCAATGCTGTTGTCAAGGAGCAGTAGCTCCCCAAGGCTCATTTAAAAATCTCAGCAGGTGCCAGCTTAATATATTAATTATTGGGGTTTTAGTCGTTCAGTGGAATTCTATTTTAAGGTGGAGATGAAGATTCATAGAATGGCCCAGGTGGGAAGGGACTGTAAAGATCTTCTAGCTCCCACCCCTCTGCCATAGGCAAAGATGCCACTCACTAGACCCAGGTTGCCCAGGGCCACATCCAACCTGACCTTGAACACTCAGGGATTCTGCAGTTTCTTTGGGCAACCTGTTCCAGTGCCTTACCACCCTCTTGAATAAACAATTTTTTGCTAAGATCTAATCTAAATCTTCCCTCCTTCAGTTTGAAACCATTCCCCATTGTCCTATTGCTTTTTTCCTGGGTAAAGAGTCTCTCTCTCACTTTTTTTTTATAGGCCCCCTTTAGGTATTGGAAGGCTGTTATAAGGACTCTCTGAAGCCTTCTCTTCTCCAGGCTGAACAATGCTGACTCTCTCAGCCTGTCCTCACAGGGGAAGGGTTCTAGTCCTCTGATCATCTTCATGGCCCTCCTCTGGACCTGCTCTGAAAGGTCCACATCTTTCTTATGCTGAGGCCCCAGAACTGGATGCAGTACTCCAGGTGGGGTCTCACAAGGGCAGAGTAGAGGGGCAGAATCACTTCCCTGGATCTGCTGGTCATGCCTTTCCTTATGCAGCCCAGGACACAGTTGGCTTTCTGGGCTGCAAGTGCATTTTGGTGGCTAATATCCAGCTTTTCATCCACTATGATTCTCAAGTCGTTGGATGATGCTTGTTCTCAGTGAAGATCGTGGGAAGGCTTTGGGGCAGTGACTTGAAACCTTCAAAAATCTGACCCATGATTAAAATAAACCTTTCCTGTAGAAAATTCTTTATTCAGCAACTTCATTTTTTTAACCAAAGAATGTTTGAGTAGATCTATTTTACCACTTACATAAGGTATCTTTAGTGACCTGGTTCACTACTTTAAAATCCTGTTTTAATTTGGTTTAGGGTTCATGTTTGTTTCGGTAGTTACAGCAGCAGTGAAAATGAGATCTATTTTTCTTTAAGGCCAGTAAAGCATAAATGCAAGGGAGATTAAAAATCAATTATTAAATCAAGATTTCCTTTATTCTCATTCTATTCATGTTTACCTCTCTTTGATGACTTCCCCTTAAAGTATTATACTAATGTAGGAAATTAAAGGTCTTCCTTACATACATTTGTGTATCATCTGAGTTACAGGATTTCTCATCTCTTTCCTGCTAAACATGCTCAGTAAGTCTACTTAGCACATATGAGAAATATGTCTGTGCAGAAAGAGAGGATACAAGTTATTTCTTTGTAATAATCATTCTGTTACTAATTTTATGAGATTTCTCTAAAGAAATCTGTATTTTGTCCCTTGTGTAGAATGGGTATACAATGCAGGAATTACAGCATTTAACCAGAGATGCAAGCAGAAATCCTGGAAAAGGATTGCTAAACATGGAATATGAATACAAAATGTGTGGTAACCCTGGATTATTGGTGCCAAAGGGTGTACGTGTATGCATTGTTGTAATTCTGTGACGGCATGAGCATTTATAGGCACAGCTGTGTGCAGTGAGGTGTGACAGTTCAGCTGGGAAAGGATAAACTAAACTATCTTTCCTTTTATCTCTGTGTCAATGTCTTTTGTTACATAAATTTTTAAGGAACTTTGAGAAATATAGAGGCTGTGATTGAGGGGAAATAAACTTAGTAAATCATTAAAATGAACAAATGTGTAAAATAGCAAGTGAAAGGAGAGCCTGGGGTATTGACCTATTGACTGTTCCATGTGTTTATGAAAAGACATTAGAATACCATGTTTAATAGAGTGGACTATAACTTCAAAAACATTGCCTTAGCATAGGCTTTATTAAGAATATGCTTTTATATTGAAATCATGAGAAGGGAAGTCCAAATCCTTTAATGCACAGTTACCAAAAGCTGATCAGAGAGCTTCCAGCATTTAAGAGAAATTCACTGGCTTCTGAAAATGCTTTCAAAATTCTAACTGATTTTCTAAGATTATAGAATGATTAAGTACCAGCCAGTTGTTGAGCTCTTGGGAATCATGGGTTTCTGGAAAATATCCCTCTGCTATCTAAGAAGTGGAGTCCTGTTCTGGGCAAGTCATCTGGAAAGAGCATTTTTTGGGGGTGATGGGGACCATCTGTGGAATTCCAACTATGTGGAAAACCTGGAGCAGAGATGGGCAAAAAATACACCAGGAAGCAGGCAGTTCTGAAGAGGTCATTGCGGTAACCTTGTTTTGAGGAAAGGTCTGCATGCGTGGGATGACCTTCTGACCCTTAGTAATTCAAGAGACATGTTATACACTATTCATGTCTATGCAGTATTTCCATGGGATAAAGCTTCTAATCATTCCCAATCTTCATAGAATTCAGAATACATATTTGCACATACACAGTATATATACACGTACAGTCCCTGTGATTTAGTATACAGCCCGTGTAGTGTAAGAACATTCAACTGCAAAGTAAACAAAAGCAAAAGGAAACATGCTCCAAAAGTTCAATTCACAAATTACTTTGTAATGCAGTGAATGAGTAACCTGCTTTGTGCTGTAGTGAGCTGCATTTTTTCCATTTGAGCCATTTGGTTCACAAATGACTTTGTACTCCAATGGCTTAACTACTGTGGTGAGATGTCATCAAGCAAGCAGTGTTTGAGTTTTCACATGGGTGTTAGTTTGCTTTTGGCCATTTAGTGTAAAATTGTGTGACATGCTATTTCTGAGTTGTGCTGGAAAGCCACCCTTTTCTCTTCTGTCAAGGCAATGAAGTCTATTCATAAATGGAGAAGATCTGGCTGTTATTTCTCTGGTAGCTTAATTTGGTAATGTTGGTTGTGTTCTTTCAGAAAGGAGTTCTGGATCTCTCTCTAATGTTCTCCTGTCCCCAATTCACCATATTTTATTTACAGTATGTGGTGAATAGTCTTTGTAATGTGAAATGCAGAGCACTTGTGTACAAAGTCTGAAAATAGGAGAGATCTTGTTCGTGGTTTAAAATCTTGTTACAAGGAAGGATTTAGAAAGTACTGATTTTTTTTTATGCTGAATCTTTAACTTCCTTGTTTTTCATAGCATCAGCCAGAAATGACCTGTCATTCTATCTTCTGTGGGTGTTTCTCACTATCTACTTAGATTTTTAAACTTATTCCAAAAAAGAGAATAAAAAAGGAAGTTCTTTAACATTTTTTTCTGTCCTTGTCCCATTATAGCTGTTTCCTTTGCATTGGTGCTATCATACGTATGGGTAGATAATTTTAACCTATTTGACTATTGTCATAATCCTGTTGTTCCAACAGAAAAAGTTTGAAATTTACAGAGGCACACCCAGAACTGGATAAATATTTTTCTGGTTTAATAGACATTCCATGGCTGTGGTTTACTGTATCAACACTAAGTTACAGATTAAGCTGAGACAGTGGGTCCATTAGGAGACCATCTGTCTATTTCAAGTGAATGTCGCATTATGATGCAGAGTCCACTTGCAGAAAGGAGAAGTGGTTTGGTCTTGCATCTCCTCTTTGGACCAGGACCACTGTCCTGGGGAACTTGCTTGCACACAGCATGCCATCTGTGGGAGGTAGGGAAGGTGTGACACTTCATGCCTCCAGGTGGACCATCTGCATGCTGCTTCTCATCAGCTAGGTTCACACCTTGAGCAATCACTTTCACATAAGCACCCATCCCAGAAAAGTGAGGCTGACTGATGGTGCCATGCTGTTCCTTGGCATGTACTTTGGCAGATCTGATTTTGTGTACTTCAGCTTTGTTATTTGCTCATGGGAATTTAGTGTTCAAAATATATCTGGATGTGTTGCTTGGTGCAAGGTTTAGTGGTGAGCATGGTAGTGTTGGGTGGACAGTTGGACTCGATCTCAGAGGTGTCTTCCAACCATAATGATTCTATTTTGTGGGGGTGTTACTGAGTTGATACCAAGTATGTCAAATGCTCTTCAGCTATACATACATGCTTTTGTCATCAGTGTTTTACAGTTGTGACCTGTCTGCTGAAACATACCTCAGTGGGGATACTGACATTATTTTCATGGAGCTTGTAGCACTCTCCTTTATACTCTGTTGCCTAGTGCTCCTTTCAACATGTCTAATAATAGTCTTAACCAGCTCCATGTTGAAAATGTAGCTCCACAGGCCCAGCATTTCTACCAATAGTGCCAGCCAGTTTGTGTGTAGAGAACAAGATAGGTCTTTGAGGACTTGTCTGTGTTTGAGACTGGATAGGACTTTTCAGTTGCTAAGTGTAAGTGGAAGCCACAGTTAAATTCTTAATTTTAGTTCTTTGAAAGGTATTTTCTAAATCTTCCCTTAACCTTACCTACCTTAAACTAATCATGGTGTTCACTTTAAAAAGTATAAATAGGTGACTCATAATGACAACACGTGATTTTTGTAGTGCTTTTTCTCTTCTACTTCAGAGTTAAAAACAACACTAGAATGTCTCAAGTATGGATTTCATGACTAGCTAGAATACAGTATTCTAATATTGGCAACTCTAAGTCTCAATAGACCCGTGTAGCCTTAAGGAATATTTATACTGTCTCATTTTGTTTGTATTCAAACTTTGTAGAAAAGCTTTAAAAGTTGTCTTTGTTTTAAGCAATTACAGTAGTTTAGTTTCTTGGGGGTTTTACCATGAAGTAGGAATGAGTACAATGTTACTGCATTTCTGATGATAGGGAGGCATTAAAAATCCTTTGAAGTTGAGTGAATTATTAATCATATATTGAAGCTGCATGCATCTGAAAAATCTATAATTTGCTTAAAAAAAAAATGGGGCAAAAAACCCCCAACCATCAGCCATCTTCAATAAAAAACAACCAATCAAACCAAAAACCCCCAAACCACAGTCAATTAGAATGCCAAGCAATGCCAACACTTGTCATCTCATTATTTATCATTGTTTAATCCTGGAATAACTCTGACCTAGTCTTATGAATTCTGAATTAAACTTTACTCCTTGAGCACTCGATTTGTGGTACTTGTGTGCTATTGAAGCTACTTGTGTCACAGCAAATAATGAAGCCAAATGCCCCATGTTCTATTTTAATACTGGGAACGTAGCTCTGCTGTTTTTCTTTGCACAGACTTTTTAGACTGGAAGGGCAGAACTAAGAAAATATTTGAATGTATTATTCCAAAAGACAGTTTGAAATGTTTTGGGGTTTTTGTTTTAGTTTGGGTTTTTTTTTTTCTGGTAGACTTCAGATGAAAACAGCTGGATCAGGTTTCATACTGGCTGTTTAGATAGGTGCTTTTCATTCTAATAGTGAGCAGAGAAGCCTCCCTGTGTGAATGCCTGAATGGCAGGGAGCCATAGGCAGGGAAAGTGTATTATGGGTGGATGTGGGAAAGTATCAGCAAGACAAGGACACCATTGCATAGGAAACCATTTGTGGGTTGGTTTTTAGTGCCTGCACCTTGGAGAGTCTATCAGACAGCACTAATTTGCAGCACAATAAGTACAGAAAATAGGAGGTAATGAGACTTTACAGAAATGCATCAAAATACATGAGCCTTCAGTGTATGGCAAAGCAGCAGCAGTTTTCTTTCTATAACAATTTAAGAATGCCACAAAGGGCCTTGTGTTTTCCTGGTAATCCAAATGCTGGCAGCCACAGGGAACCTGGGAAACCTATGGTGAAAAGTTTAGCCATATCTGTGACTTGTTTAAGTTGGCAGATTATCAGAATCCTACCCGCTATGTGCTGTCATTTTCCCCTACTGTTTGACTGTGTGTAGGGGATACAGGAGTTGACAATTTAGGTTATTGATAGCCACTTTCCTTCTAGAATCATGTCTTTTTGAGGAATCAGTTCTCAGCTGAAGGTTCATATCAGTTCAACTCTTTTGCTGAATGTTCTGTTTCATTATTTTATTGAGAGCCCTCCACTTGCCTCGCTCACTGATGTGCTGCTTTAAAATTGCAGACTTAAAATTGCAAACAAAATTGCCCTGATCCTTGGCAAAAGTGGTATCTCCTGTCTTCTGTGATTCTGTCTTACTATGAAATCATGTAGTCTAGTGGGAGGGAATTGATTCTGTTTCACTTGAAACTTTTTTGCCTATTTATAATTAGAAGGATATGCTTGCTGAGCTTCTTGTCTGTACTGTTTACATGTTACCAAAAAAAAAATCTCATGAGCTTTTCCTTTCAGTTCTTTTTGCCTCTTAGAATGTGCATCAAGTGAAATTTCATATTCCTCATTCCTATAATGTCTCCCTTACATGCTTTCTGATGGCATCTATTAATTTTCTCTGTAGGTTTTAAATACTATTGATTCTGAGTAATTTGTTTAATTAGCCTCAAACTACCTGTGTAATTATTCCAATCTGTGTTTCTCTCTGGTTTTGCCTGCAAGGCTGACAAATGGCAGGAGGAGGGGAAACGGCACCTTCTGGTAGTGGCTGCTTTGTTCTGTGGGTTGTAAGAGCGGGTGGACTCCTTCTGGAAGAGCTGTGAGAGAAGGATGGAAATGCTTTTTAGCTTCCTTTAAGCAGTCAAAGCAAATCAGTTGTGGCAGCAAAACTTCCTTATCTTCTGAAACAAGACATTTTTATGGTTATTTTGGCGTTTCCCAGCTTTTTATTGCCATAGAATCAGCTTCCTTGTGAAATCCCAATTTGTATCAGCCAGTTCAACTTTCTTTCTCTGTTCTTCCAGAGAAAAGAGGAATGATAAATTAGCTGGGGACTATGTGTGTTTTGTGTGCAGTTTAGAGTCAATGCTAACCAAATCATCTTCATGTTTTTATGGGAGTTGACCTCTTTGGCTCCTGTATTGGTTGTGTATCAAGTCTGAAGTCAGACCCACGGATGTCAAATAGCAGCTGTATTGGTCTGCTAAACCACAGCATAAATGGTACTGCTCATTTTTTATGTATTTTTTTCTTACTTATTCTAGGCTTTTCTGTCTGAGAATAAAATGAAGAAAAATCTTTACATTTTAACCCTGCCCATAGAAGTGACATGTGGTCAAAATACCAGCTAAAATATTTGTTTCTTAGGTACCTCCTCTACATCACAAATTATGATTATGACCTTTTGTGCACAACTTTGATTCATGTGGAAAGACAGAATCCCTATATTTGGACCCTTTTGAAAAAGTTCAGCAATGAAAAAAGATGCTTTCAGATTTCCTTCAGTGAATTAGTGATTGAAGGCAGTATTTCTGACTTCTAATGTAAGTTGAAATATGTATTACAGATACATAAGAGCTCTCAAGATGTCGTTGGTACAGGTACTTTGGAGAGGATGTACTCACCAGTAGCAGCTGGTCCCTGTTAATTAGAAGCAAAACCAAATGATCATAACTCACTTCAGTACTTCTGTACATGAGTGTTCACAGAGCTATTTATGAACAAAATGCATGGAGATTTTCTTCCAACCCAGAAAAAGGGAAACTCTAACTTCTGCTGTGAGTTAACTGTGTCATTACAAGAGAGCTGCTTATTTAAAATAGGCAGCATCTGATTAGTGGCATTTAATTTCCTTGGTATTTTCTTTAATAACAAAGAACATTTTTCCTGTCATACAACAAATTGTACCAACTGTAGCATAGCAAACCTGCTGTTGGAACAAGGGCAGCTACTTGAATCAGGCCATTATCAGCAAGTCAGTTGTCTTTTTGCCCTTGCAAAATTTCTAGCTGTTCTGGTATTGTGGAGGAAATGATAAATATTTGGCCACTGTTTGGGACAGGAATGAAATTGAGCTGTTCTGCACCTCTTGAATTGGTGTTGATGTATGTAAAACTACTTCAGATAAGATAAGCAATGAGATTGTAAAGATTTGAGGGAAGCTGTCTAAATGAGTAATTTCTGCTTCACATTCTAGTGTGATAATGGAGTAGCTCATTAAAGAGCAAAGAAAAGCTCTGGTCCTCCTGTTTCTCCTTGCCTCTCTGCTCTTGTGCCTTTGTTCAGAGCATGAAATCGCTTTTTCTTACAACAGGAGCATGTAATGTGTTCATTCTCCAGCAGTGCTCAGCAGCAGCATCCTACTGTAGAAGTTGCTCCATCTTTTTCTTATTTACTTCTAGCCTCTGAGTAATTTTCCAGCCTTGTCTTCCATCCTTTGCAACTGGCTGAAGCTCTTCTTGCTGAGGACTTAAGGAAAGCTTTCAAGGCTTCATGGCAGAATAAATGAACCTTGATCTGTGCTGCTTAGGAACTGTTGATCTCACTTTAAGACTTAGAACAACTGCTGCTGTACAAGTTCAATCCTGCTCTCATGGAAGTGTGTGTGCTTGTTACAACAAGGAGGAGTGGTACTCTTCTAGTTTATAAGATATGTGAATTAGTAGAATTATTTTTAGTAATGTGCATCATATTTTCTCATTCTTCTGGGATCTCTAAGATGTAAAGGAAACCTGTGATGTTGAAGATTGCACAATGGTTTGCAATATTGCTGGTTTCTGCTGGAAGCTAACCTAATAAATAAAAGTGTAATGTTCCTTTATAAAGTAGTATTGTTGACTATTTCCTTTATAAAGTAGTATTGTTGACTATTTCACTGTCAATGGGCTGCTGTTCATAGGAGCATTTACCATGTTACTTGTTGAAGTAAGGTAGTAAACATATAATTAGTTAGATGGCATCAGTAGTGGGCTTATTTCCAGATATCATTATTTTTACCTGAGTATCATATCAGAATTGAAAGGCTTATATTACTTTGTAATGACTTAAACCTTCTTTCAGAGTATCACTAATCATTTAAAAAATGTTCTTTGCCCACAGGGTGGAGTTCATTTCTTTTGTTCTTGGGAGCTGAATAGGAGAAAGGGACATTTCACCTTTTCTTGATAAAGGTAAGACAGCATCTCCTGATAAAGATAAGACACTGTTCACTCTTATGAGCTCATAGAAGGTTTGTCAATGGAGGGTTTGTTTATCTTGGGGTTTGGGTTTTTTTTCCAAGTTCTGTGCTTTGTAGTAAGTTCAATATGTGATAACATAACTTGTATAGGGAATGGAATGTGTAATTCTACCAGAGGTATCAGTAAAGACTCTGAAGATAAGCAAGCACCTAGAGATCAGCATGACAAAGTGGATAACAATTTGTTCTGCTGCTAGAACTTGTGACATTTTCAATATGCTATTGAACTGACCTACCCAAGTTCACTCCATCATGCTTTCACAAGCTTCTTGAGAGCCCTTAGAGTTCTGTCCATGTTGCTTCTCAAAGAAAATGTACAGGCTTGCCTAGGGCTGTCTTTACTGCTCTGTTTTCTCATGTGAGAGTGCAGAGGTTTGATGTAAGGAGATGAGAGTCTTGAGACCTATTTTAATTGATACAACTTCAGTATTAAGCATCAAATGCCTATCCTAGTCAGAAGCAGGATACAGAGAAGGGGATAAAACTTTGGAAGTCTTCTTGGAGGCATATTTTCCCCAATTATTTTTCCTTCATGTTGTGCTGAAAGGTCTGACATTTTATAAATTTTGTGATGTTAAATGAAAACCTGCAAGAAACACTCATAGGTGTAGCATGCAGCTTCAGTATCAAACTCCTAATTGCAATTTTTGATACAGAAATCAACATAGTACTGTCTGTCCTTATTTCTATTTGGCAATTTTTGAAAGGTATAAACCTACAAAGGTAGGTTTGATGTCACAGCTGCAAAAAGTGGGGTTAGTTTGTTTTAAGTTACCACACACACAGCAGATTGACCATGTGTCCTTTGTGCAGTGCAACGCAGGTAGGAAGCACAAGCCTGTTTCAATTTCATACATGGTTGTTTATCATTTTTCATGTGACAGAAGCTGCATTCTCTAATTAGTGTGGTAAATGTTTTTTTTAACAAGCACAAGCTGATCACTAGCTATTGAGTGACCATTTGCAGATCCCCTTGTGACTTGTTCAGAATTGTGTTTAACTGGATGGTAGTATGAAGGCTCCAGCTGGATGATAATGTTCAGATTATTGATAACAGCAAGGCATAATTATACTACTTAAAGTCAAATAGTTTGTAAAAGAGAAGACTTAATGCTCTTCATATACCTGAAGAGAAAGCAGAAAATTCACCAAAAGTTAGATTTGTGTTTGTGCTGATGTAGCTGATTTTGATGTTTTCTTTGTAAGTGTTATACAACTTTTTTGAGCACTAGTTTAAAGCAGCAGCTTCATGCTACTATGTACAGATGCAGTTTTTCAGTTTACCAATGCTCACTGTAGCCTACTACTTCAGGGGATGAAAAAGAGCTATAATTGCCTTCATATGCTTATGAGTATATGAATATGTAGACATGAAGAGTTTTACATTGACTT
Source organism: Galbula dea (assembly GCA_013399015.1). Classification (NCBI taxonomy): domain Eukaryota; kingdom Metazoa; phylum Chordata; class Aves; order Piciformes; family Galbulidae; genus Galbula; species Galbula dea. The sequence goes on from VWZX01008917.1 coordinate 112,909, forward strand.
CCTGCTTAGCAAAATATACAATTAAAATATTTTTTATATAAAAATGTTCTTTCATATTCTTTTACTGGTTTCTGAATTTAGGCTTTAGCTTTGATTTCATGTCCACTGGTAAATACAAAAAAATCCCTTGAGTTCAGTAAAATCCTTCTAATGTATCCTGGTGCTCCTGCCCTTACCCCTCTTGTGACTCGTGAAGCCATTGCCTGTAATTCCAAATGTTCAAATGTGGGGGCTTTTTAATTAAATTAGAATGTGTAATCTCAGAGGTTAAATTGTTGTTGGATGAATTCTCAATCATGAAAGGAGAGACATTTTCCTGCTGAAGTTGTACATCTGTTGGAGGACTTAGGGGCTTGTAGTGAAGGAATGTGTTCCAGTGTTAGATTGCTAAGATGCAGGAGGAAAAAAATGCTGAGCATGAAAGTGTATTAATAATAATTTGCAGATAAATTAATATGGCCTGAGCTTAATCTCATTCTGGCAAAACCCATGTTGAAGGAAATGAGAATTTACTGGGTTGAGATATAATTGACTCTGTTGTGTGGGTTTGTTCCCCCCCCATCTTCTCTGCTCTGGAGAACTCATTTAAAGTAATAGCCTTAAATATTTCATAGTACTGTACCTGCTGGGCTAACTTGTTGGTTGGAGGCAAATACTTTTCTTCCTATACTTGTAAGACTAGGCTGCATACATAAAGCATAATCCTCTGGTGAAATAAACAGCATGCTCTTGCATTTTCTAAAGGTTGAACTGTGGTTATTCCTCCTTAGAGATTGCTCTATGCTTCCTGTGCATCCATTAAGCCTTGCTCAGTGATATATGTAATAGGCTAGATCTGACTCACTGCATTTCTTTCTCTATTGAGGAAAAAATCAGTATGTCTGAAGTCTCTAGGGTGTGTGTTCCCCCGTGAGTGCACAGGCAGAGAGAGCAGCAGCACTTCTCTTGCTCTTTGTTACTTTGTGGGAGTGGAAGAGCTCAGAGTTCATCCTTAAGTTGTACCCAGCAGAGGTTTAAGAGTTAGACTTAATGACAGAAATTCCCAAAAGTAATCAGTGGGCAGATTCAGTTTCTGGCTGTGTTGAGTCAGTACTCCTGTGTAGCTCTGGGAGGAGCTTGAGCTAATCAGGAAGGATCACTTAACAATATCACTGAAAGAAAATCATAGTGTTTGAGCTCTGATGCCTCCCCATATTGTGACTACTTCAGCTTAATACTATTGCAACGGTTGCAGGCTTCACCAAGAAAGATGTTGACTGTATTATACACTGAAAGTTTGAGCCTTTAAGTTGTAAGGGTAGGACAAATGCTTTGAAAACTGAGAATGTCAGCAGGCTGCCAGTTCAACAATGTTTTCTCCTGGGAGTGGTCCGAGTTATTGACACAGGGTGGGAAAAACTTGGGTCCTTGGGAGAGGAAAGATAGAAACTGTCCTTCAGCTTTCCAACATCTTCCCTCCCAGTTATGACAAGTGTAATTTTCTGTTCATCACAACATAGTTCCAGTCCAAACCCAATAATCCTCCCCATGTGTGTCTTAATTCTTTCTTCCTTGACCTTTTCTTAAAATCAGGGATCACTTGAGGCAGCAGCACCCCTCATGCTTGTCTGGTTTATGACAGAGCACAAGTGTGTTCTGCTCAGTCTTCTCCCTGAACAGAGAGCTATGTCAGAAAGCAAATGCTATCCCCAATAATAATATTTACCTCAAAGGAGCTTGACCTGCTTTGTGATGTTTTTGGAAACAAAAAGCAGGAATAAGCGTTATATCACAAATGAAGCAAGGAAAACAGGATTGCTGTTTTCCTTAGATGTGAACAGAGCTTTAATGCTGCTGAAATTTGTTTTCTTGGGGAGCTTGACTTTCCAGGAAGTTGGACGTTGGTTTTGACTTGTTTATTTTAGATGGTTCCACTACCTGATTGTAATCTAATTGTCAAAATATAAAGCCAGGCCTCTGAAACAGACAGTAACTGCAGTTGGAAAGATTTGCTGTGATTCTTGTGTTGAAGAAGAGCTGAGTGGCATTTATTTCTAGTATAGAGTTAGCAGTGGAGTCACCGAGTCAGGGAAGTGTACAATGTTTTGTAACTGGGAACTGTCTTTCAGTTACTGTTTTCGTGACTTAATCAGTGCATGACTTAGTTGCATGTTACAATGTAGAACACACACCAACAGAGCCAGGCTTATTTGGGTAGAAAACGGTGCAAAGGAACATTCTGTCACCTCTCCTGGTTCATATGCTAACGAAATAGTCCTTTTCTTATTGCTGGTAAGCAATTTTCAGCTTGGAAAGGTGACTACTATAAATTATAAATGCTGGGAAATGTATCTGGATAAAATACACCTCTTTCCCACATTGTGGCTGGTTCTCTTTCGTGTCTTAAAGGCAATTAGTACAGAGAAGGGAGGTTGGGGGAGGAGTTGATGTTGCTGAATGGAGTGGAACAGGTTGCTCATTCTTTAGAATAGCCAGAAGGTAAACTCAAGTGCACTTGGAAAACCACACTGGTAAAATACCCCACGTGTAGTTCAGCCTTTTAAATACAATGTTTACTATTGTCTTTTATATTGGGTTAGAGAATGAATCAACTCCTGAGAATGCACTGGAAAACTGCACCATGGAGGATGTTAAAAAGAGGCAGCGTAGGCTGTGGTGCTTTGCCCTCTGGGGCACAGTCACTTAAATGTGTGTGTAGTGTGTCTGTTACATATACACCTATAGAATGTACACATGTCTATGTTCTATATACATATATACATCTATAAATAGTCTGCATGTAGAATTTGCATATATTCATACATATGTGTGTATAGATATGCACACATATCTATGCATAATAAGGGCAAGTACAGAGATTGTCAAACTGAGGATGCAGAAAATATCCTGGAAGGCAGAAGAGGAGATGAGTCAGGAAGATTAAATCCAGGGTTTTCCCTTCCTATCTATCTGCAAACACTTTATCATCACCAGTAATGTTTAATTTGACCTAGTGAAGAGGAGGTAAGAGAGGTCGGTGAAGGGAGCAGAAGCAGCTTCTGGGCAATTGGGTAGTGGAATCCTCTGGTGGTAAGGGAAGTGCAGGATTTGGGAAATCAGGCTGGAATGGGCCAACCTAACTCAAAGAATTTGGCACTTCAGGTGCTTTCTGTCTTCAGTAGGGGAGAGGGACAGAGCAAAGGGGTTGATGTTATGATTTATTACTAGACCTGGCAGGACTGAAGTTTGCGGCAGGATGGGAAGGAGATGCTGTTGAGATAAATATATTTATATTACAAGCAGGAGAAGTGATACAAAAACCCTGTTAAAAACAACTAAGCTAGAGGAAGGAGAACTTGCAGTGCTTGAGAAATGTGGAACAGGTCTGAAACTACAGACTACATAGAGAAGTTGCTGATTAAACTGTTAGCTTCAATGTGATTAAAAGGAAAAAAAAACTTGTTCAGGTGTTTACGATTAATAAAAAGATGAAAATAAGGTAAAACAAATTGCTGTGACAAGGGCAGGCTAATGTGCCCTTTGCAGCCTTGAGGGATCAAAACCAGGATGTAAACACAGGAACTAAACCCACCATATCTTGGTACAGAAAGTACAATTTGTGTCTCCCCTGACCTTGGATAAAAAGACAAGCTGCAGGTTGTCCACCAAGAGATGATCTAGCCACTGGGGATGGAAACAGACCTATGTCATCATGCAAAATGAATAATTTTTATACAAATAAACTTCTTGTGGGTCCATGGAATTGCAAGTTCACCGCCCCAAAAGTGTTGGGTGGTAAGTCCAGAGCAAAGGAGGAGGTTGCCAAGTAAAATTTTCCTCTGCCAGAGCTGCCTATTGCATTCTGAGACTCTTTAAACTGGATCCTGGCATATTAATATTAAAATACCAACTACCTCAACCAGTGTTTTCTAGAAGACTAGCAGAAAATACTTTGGAAAAGTGATCTGCAGTCGTGACTACCTAATGCACAGAAATGTAATGTACTGTGCTAGGGTGGTACAATAGAAGCACTGTGATAATGTGGTCATTTCTTTCCCTGGAAAACTATAATTTAGATCACCAAAAGCAGGGGGGCTGAAGAACGCAGTAAAAATGAATCATGTGTTGCTCACCTGACTAGTGCTAGCTGGACCTGAAAGTATGTTCATAGGTGGTGTAGTTGGAAGCATAGCACATCCTTCCATCACCTTTGGGACACAGATACTCAGCAGCCAAAACTCCTGTGTTATCACTGAACGACATATTGCAAGCTACTACAAGTCTATGTGAAGATAGCACATTTTGGTTATCACAGCTCTTTGCCTGGGATTGAATTATTGCTATAATGTATTGCACAACCCATTGGCATATTGAGTGAATAAGAATGTCTCCAGAGGCCTGCAAATGGGAATACTTATTTGGAGAATTAAGAGACAAAACCAGAGGACTAAGGCTGCTGTAGAGATCAGACTGTTCCACTAAGAAAATCAAAGTCCACGTGTGCATGATCTAAACCGTGTTTGACGTGCCAGGCTTTGGTTTCACCAGGAGACTCGCTATGCAATTTGGTTATGTTTTTAAAACCCACAAGTGTAAATTAGAGCAAGCTAATTTTATAATTATTCCCAACAGACACACAAGTAATTTAGTCTCAAACATGTTTATTTTATAAAGACACAATCATTCAGAAAAGAAGTGCTGAGAAACCACAAGTGGTTTGAGCAATAGCGGCTCAAAGCCTTTTCAAACACATGTATTTATAATGTGGTAGCATTTGTTTAAAAGCCACTGAGTGCTCTGTCTCTTTATTTGTGGCTTTTTGGCTGTCCTGAAGAGTAATACCAAGGAACTGTGGAGGGTAGGAAGGCTGTTTAGATGGTGGTGGTGTTACTCATTAATTTATTTTAAATTCCAGGAAAAAGCTCAGTTGTTGAGACTTGAAGAATAAAGAGCAAAATCATGCTTGCTTAAGATGCTGTTAGAGTAGGGACTGATCCTGAGAGTGGGTAAAGAAAGGAATGTGTTTTTATCCTGAGACTTGATGGGATTATTCATTCTGAAGGGACAGGTATAACACTTTAAGAGATGGGGTTTTCTTTTTCCTGTCTCAATAGCTTTAGAAGCAACTGCTCATACAAATACAGCACGTGAAAAGGGCACCATATGCAAGTATGTTAAAAATCAAGATTGTAGTATTGACCTTTAGGGAAGTCTGTAGAAAGATGGTTAGAAATGGTGAGGTTCTCAACAGTTGATGGAAAAAGTTCACACATGTCACGGTTCTTACCAGTTCTCTGATAGCTATTTTGGTATGCCTCGAGAGGAAATAAATATTTGAAGGTGCCAGAAGTTAAGTGCCCCACCACAGCTTTTGGATCTCATACAATGCAAGGTATGATGTGTTCTGGAGACATTGTGAGTAGTAACGATGCAATTCACAGGTGGCCAACAGCTCTCAAAAACATTGTGCTTTCTGAGAGCAGTAGGCTTTATTGGCTAGTTAGTCTTTGCTTCTTTTACTAGGAGAGATTAAACAAACAACTTCAGCATGGCTGTAATGTGCTGTCAAAGGTGAGTTGTAGCCTACTTTGCTTCTGTAAGGTGTTGCTTAAATAAATCTGTATTTGCCTTTCTGTAAGCAGGACTTTGTTCTCTGTTTTTGAGACAAGTAATTGACTTTAATTGGGGGGGGGGTAAGGGAGACTGGTGGGGTTTGTGTGGTTGTGTACACAGGTTGTTCTGTTCATAATGCCCATATTTACCTTTATTTTTTTATACTGCAGATATAAAGCTTTTTTGTGAAGATTTTGTAAGATATTGAAATACAGCTGGATAGCAACTGGATGCTTTACATTTCCTGTGTGTGTATTTTAAAATCAAATAACTAATCTTGATACACTGCTGGATTAATGGTTTAGCTTCAACCGTCTTGCTTTGGGAATAAGTTATTTAGCTGCATCTGATGCCTAATGCTGCTGGAGATTTACTTATTATTGTTATCTGTTATTATCTACTGTCTCTTTTTGGATTTTAGTCTGAAGGTTTCTGTAGTGATGCAGGTTGTCTCAAAATAAAGTATGTATGTCTAAAACACCAACAAACACATGAAACCTATGAGTATTGTTATTCCACATATCTCTAGTGTTTGTGGACATATGGATAATTGAACTTAGCACCAGTGCTACAAAGGAAAATGAAGGATCTTAGCAAGTGGAGAGAGCCTCAGGGTGTAAAGCAGACATTTCTTTTTGTTTCAGAGAGCTGTGAAGTGTGAGAGCTCTGCTTTCCACATACCCATCCTGTGCTTTTCAAACATTTTCACAAATGTAAATATTGTCAGTGTTGCTTTGCATGTAAAGACCACCTACAGAACATCTTTTGTGAGGGTCACAGTATTGACTGGGAGTGAATAAATTTGTTGATGGCTGAAAACAAAATAAATAAATAAAATCACCAGCTAGTCCTATGAGAATTTCTAGCTCTAGGGGGCGAAAAATAATATATATATATAATTTTATATAATTTATATAAAATATAAATATTATTTTATATAATATATATTATATTATATATAATATATGATATGTATTATACATAATATATATGCATGCACAGACTGTGGGAATTTTGGAAAGAACCAAAACCAACAGTAAGAGGTGGCAGATATGGAGATTTGAGAAGTTGCTTCCATTACACCATGAATGATGAAATTACATTTGGATTTTAAGTGTTTATATGGTTCAGATAGTATAAAGTTTATTTAAAAGGCTATTTTTCCCCAAATTGCATTTAATAATATTTATAAGTATCACTTTAACTAAAGTTCATCTGTGCAAAATCAATTCTCTCATTGAAGCCATTACATCTAAATGTATACTCAACTCTCTGCTCAGATTCCCTTTGTTAGCCTATGTATAGTTAAAAGCTACAATTAAAATGTTACTTGAGATAGGTGAGCAATGAATTTGTTTGAGACTTTCAGATCTGAGTCCAAAAGATTTAGGAAAAAAAAAAAGAGAGGGGGGAAAAAAAGGATCCTACAGTACTTCAAACATGAAGCATGCTCCTGTTTGGCTGCCAGAATTACCCTTGAAGACCTCATTTGAAATGATAGAGATTTACAGCACTTGTGTGAGTAGTTGACAAAAGGAAATGAAAATGTAATTGCAAGCACTCATCAAAAGCTCCAGCTTTCAGTTAGCTTCAGTTAAAAAGCAGAGTTTATTATGAAGTGACACAGTAAAGTTGGCAGGATTTTGTCAAGTCTGAGCTGGAGGTGAATCAGCTATGGGTAGGAGATGAAAAGCCTGATCCATATCCCACTGAAGTAAATTCAAAGTTTCCCATTGCATCTAAGACTTTAAAATTTGCCAAAAGATTTTGATTGTGTGATAAGATTTTTTTTTTAAACTTGTTTCAGTAATTATTAGAAACATGACTTTATTCATTTTACATAGGTTTAAGTAAGAATAGATGAATACTGCAGCTGAAAACCCTGTTGTAATATATTTTGGAAGTCGCTGTGTTTCTCTCGGATACTGATGCCTGAACCCAGATTGTTTTGAAGAGTGGAACAGGGCTTGTTACCCTGTGAGGCTGTGGTCACCACTATGTCCCTGCAGCCTGGCCAAGCCATGTGGATTTGAACCAGGTCAGATGTGAGAACTTGCTCCCATTTTTGTCAGCCTGGCAGGAGCACACAATGAGGTATTTATAGCTGCCTCGTACCAGCTGCAGGAAGAAGGATGATACCTGATCTGGCAGAAAATCTACCAAGATAAAATTACTTCCAAAAATTTTTAAAAATGTATTTGTATCAGCAGAATGGCCTGCTACCAGTTCAGCTTTTTTTTTATTGTTAGGAGATTTCACTTTTATTAGGTAATAAGCACCTGGAAACTGCAGTTACCATTTCAGTGAACCACACCTTATAATTATTATTACTACGTACTAAATATTAGTATAATTGTAATTTAACATTATTTAGTATTTGACATGTAGTGAAGTAAAATTGGGCTGTTACTTGAAAGCATTAGTTGTTAGATCATAATTTGAGGAGAGGAGGTTTTGTTCACTCTTGTTGCAAAGAGAATTTTCCACAACAGGCTACTTTCTCCTCTCCCTTCCACCAGCCTCTCCTCCCACACAAAACTTGTGCTCTTCCTTGCCATGATGTAACCAATTTTCCCAAACAGGAGACATACTATAAGATGGGAAGATACTATTTTTTAATCAGGAATTTATCAGGCATGATGCTTCTCTGTTTTAGCAGTGTAACTGTTGCCATGATAAACCTGGCTCAGGAACATGTGGCTGAGTCTGGTGAATGACAGAACAGTCAAAAATTCATTACTAGAAAAGTAGTACTGGCCTTGTTGGAATAAATGTGGAGTTGGACCCTTGGAGCAGGCAATGGTGTTTCACATCAGGAAGTATTAACAATGAAGGATTAAAAGTTGTCCTTTGTTCTAATGTAGTTTAGGTACTTGTTGATATTTTCAAAGTTTGGTAAACTTGTGGGCTCTCAGTAGACATGAGACTGGTAAAAATTTGTTCAAGAGGAATGTGGGATAATGAAAATAAACAGATCAGCTCTAAGAAAAGAGGTGGTCACCTGAGAAGTGTGCTGGAAAAGGTAATTTAGGGAAGAAAATAGAAAATGTGATAGGAGGAAACAATCATCATGTTTCAGTCACGTGCACACACGCTGTTTCTTCCATATCTAAGCACATTACCAGCCCAGGACAGAGTGGGGAGAAAAGCCTATGCAGATTTCAGTAAGTGATCCCTGCAACACGAGATGTGGGAGGTGAAAAGTTCTGGTGAATGTCAATTGGTTTTAACAGGGGGAGAGGAAAAAATGGCACTTCCACTTCTCAATTTTATAGCACACTATCCACTGTTTACATCACTAAATACACTGAAAATAAGCTCTCAAGAGTTGACATGTACATGCAGCTGCAGTAGCATCAAAATCTGAGTGCTGTCTTGTTTTGCCTCTGAACTTGAAGCTCTGACTCAGGTAACAGCCATTGTTTACATGTATGAATTTGGCAGCATCAAATAATCACTGGTGACATCTTTCCTTCAAAGAGGGAAAAAATACAGGACGTGTGGGTTTTAAACCATTTATAGAACATTTGTCTGGGCTGGACCATTTCATTCATGCAGTAATCACCCATGAAGGGTTTTGCACAACTGCTTTTTACAGTTTTACTGACTGTTGTCCATAACCAGGAGTCAAATTACCGGAGAGATTGTTGCAGGCCCTCTTGGCAATATGGCCACAAATAGGCAACATCAGCGTTCAGGCAGGAGAATTTGATGGATAAGATAAACCCTGTGTAAACTAACAAGCATATCCTTTGGCTGTATGAAGGAAGATGATGGCTGTAAGGTCATGTTAAAGTCCTGAATTGTTTAGGAAAGCTTATGTCTTCCAGCTGGGAAACATCACACAGAAAGTCAATGTAGGTAATTTTATCTGCTGTGTTCCCCTGGGCCAGTGCTTTGGAAAGCAGAGTAAGATCTGTCATTAGTCATTTTTGCCTCTTGTGAGCTATTAATTTATTATGCTCTTTTATGTCTGTATGTATTTTTGTAAATAGTGCTTAGATTAAAGTTAAGTGTACATATTTGTAAAAACAGATGGATTGGACTTTCAGGGGAAGTCAAGCTTTTTTTGCCTTTGAGTAGGGCTGGTACCATTCATGCTCATGTAAAACATCTACACTTCTCTGCTGTCTGTGAAAGGTTTGGTAAATTTAGAAACAAGACTAATGGACAGTGATAAGACCAAGTTGCAGAAACTTGAATTCCAGTTTTTCCTCACTTTTATTAACAAAGGATCAGCTTGTGTGTGCTGGATATCTTTAGTTACTTGGTAGAACTTCATATAACCACTTTTGTACTTGCAAAAGGCTTTTGGGGATGCTTAAGTGCTGTTCTTCTCATGGGGCTGTGTGTACACAGTCATGGAGGGGTCAGGAGAGAGCTATATAAGAACTCCTGGAGGATCTTCTAAGGTAATGTGTAAATTTACCATTGTTGGTTTATTAAATAATCTTTCAGCTTTTCCAGCCTTTGATCCTGTTACAGCAGTGCTTTTTGTTGAGGTAAATAGGAACCTTGGAAACATGTGAACCTGTGTAATTGACTTCTCCAAAGGTCATGAATGAAACTGTGTCCTCACCGCAGGACACTAAGGAGATGCATGAACAGGCACTTGAGCTGTTGGTGGACTCAGCTTTTTGACAGGAGATTAGGCACAAGCTATATAGTTTTAAAAGTCTCAAGGCAAGTTTTGCTTGCCTACAGATGAATCAAAAACATTCTGTGGCTGCTCTGGTTTGATGAGGAGTATTGTCTGACTTCACTATGCCATAGGTAGTGGGATTCAGTAAAAATGAATTAAGAACACAAAACTTAAGTAAATCTCACTGTGGATTCTGGTATTCAGTGTCTCTAGGCAAACAAGATGATAACATAAAATTAGGATGCATATTTAAGTTAGTGTTTTGGCAAGGTAAGGGGTAGGTTAACAAGGCAAAGATAGTAATTTGATAAACTCCTGGTTTAATTTCTCTGTTTAATGTCTCTTTTTAATTTCTCATTATGTTTTGCCTTTGGGTGTAGTCAGCTGTGGCATATTTTTATGCTTTATCATGTTGAAAAGGGGGTACTGTGGTTTGAGCACAGCCTTTGGCATGAGCAGTCTTCTGGCTCTGGGAAGGATGGATCCAGAAAGGAGGGACTTGAGGAGAAATCAGACCTGCAGAAAATCTGACTTGTTAATCCAACATGACCTTGTCTAGGGAATCCTGCTGTGGCAGGGAAGTTCCTTCCAACTCCTAACATTCTGTGATTCTGCATGCTTTCTCTTGATTTTTGACTGTACTCTTGAGCTACAGCTCTTCTTTGGGGCTTAGCTGTCATTTTGTCCATCTATTGCCTGACAAGGACAGACAGTCAAAGTATTGCAGCTTAGCAGTGTCTCCAGTTATTTTTGTAGAAGTTCCTTAAACAGAAGGGTAAAAGTTACTGAGAAAGATGATGAAGTTTTGGGAACAAATTGCCTAGAGCTGAAAGGAGGATTGAAGCAGAAGCACAGGTGCTGTGACACTGCCTGGAAGTGCCATATGAGTACTTTGAGTCAAATGGTGTGCTAGTGTAACAGTTGGGATTCCCCTCTACGAAAGAGGAGATAATATTGAGTTACTGGAAGTTCTTCACCCTGTCACAGTTAGAAGAAAGGCTCATTTGAAGCCTAGATGCAATGTTGCTGCTAAGCACAATGAAGCTTCTTTACCTGGGACTTTGCTGTCTTCTGAATGGGTTTTTGGATGCCAAAAATGGATTATCCTAGCGTTGCCAGCAAGCATGACCCACAGTGCAGTGTGAAGAGAAATCGAGTATGCATACTATGGCGATAACTGTCATCTCACTCATCCTCTGTGGCTTGCTTACCATTCATGGTGCCTCTTCCAGCTCCCTCTGTCTTTTTAGTTGTCTGAATGCTGGAAATTTGTAAGCTTGGTTGTTTTTTTATTCTGTTTGCATTGTCCGTGAACAGATGACCTGGCCAGTGGTTGCTCCTGCTGCTGTTCGGTTTTGCAGCTCTTCTCAGGTGCCCCACAGAGAGCTTTCCCAGCCTAGAGCCTTATACTCTGCTGTGAGGGTAGCTCTCCAAAGCTGAAGAAACCCGAGTAGGAGAGACAGCCTTCCTGCAAGTAACAGATGGTTACTGTTTAAATACAGGCAAAAAAAAAATTATGGATTCCTACCTAATGTGCAGTGTTGGGAAAGGAGGGAGTGTTTACTTGGATAAGGGAGATGGGGGTGTGTGTCTAAAGGGAAAAGAGGTGGAAAGAAGGAGGTGAGGGATGAAAAAGAGAGAAATTGATTGGAGCTTTTTCATATCCTACTTAATCACAGTCATATGTCAGGCTGGTTGAGAGGAGGAGGGAGCGGATGGCTTGTTGAAAATCTGTAGCGTACTGGAATTCTGCAAGTGAGTTGTGCAGTGTGGTGAGTCCTGTGGCTTGCTGCTGCCCTGATGAATAGAGCCTTTCCAGAGCTGCCAAGCCTGAAGCAAATGTGGTCAGGAATTTATTATAAAATGTACCAAACCTTGGCATGGGGCTAATTGCATATAACAAGGAGCATGCTGGAAACTCAGACCCAAAAGGTGACAAATGGAGAAAGTATTCTATATCTGATGCTGGCGAAAGAAAGAGGGTTTGTGCAGGGGAATGTCTGTATGTCTCTGCTTATTGCTAATGAGCTCCTAAATGTAGCTGCATGTTTTCTTGTTACTGGCTTGGTTAAGATAGATTTCTTGTTTTGGTTCTTTATTTCACAGCCAACAAAGAAAGAGTAATTGCTATATGGCTGCAATAGCTGAAGTTCTCAAAGCAAGCGTGTATGTGCTATCTTCAAAGTATCTGGTGCAGATGTCCAAAGACAAGAGAATAGACAGGTGAGGCTGGATATTAACAAAGTACTGAAATAGAGAGTTTGAAATTTGAGTATAAAGGTTACAGAGACAGCAAAAATAAACAGTTGGCCTGGGAGAGAATATTGTCTTTGGTATCCTTAGTGGCTGAGTGACAAAGTTGTATAGCAAGGCTGCTGTTTCTTCAAGTGTTACATTTACTAGGCCTACTGGATCTACATCCTTGAATGCCTAATGTTCATTGTCATATTCTACAGCATAGACCTGTAGCACCCTGACATTTAATCCAGTGGAAAACTTCTTGCTTTTTTTTACTGCTTCTTCCTATTCTTCACAATATTCATAGCTGCATTTTTAAATCTTCTATTGGTCTCTTAACATCAGACTTTGCTAAGCTTTGTCTGTGACCAAGTCGAGACAGAGAATACTGGTTTTGTCTTTGAAAGTTATTAAACTGTCCAAATGGGTATTGTTAGAAATCGGTAGTATTTCAAGGAAGGGGGCAAAAAGGAAAACTAGAAAGAAGCACACCACCAACCAAAAATGAAGCATGATATAGATGTAGAATGTAATTGACTTAGAGGTCAACTGACAGAGGCAAGGCAATAGTGTAATGTGTTCTAATAAATTAAAATGTGCTATGAGATTTTATGCTGATGTTTTTATCATACCAGCAGCATCAACTTTTTTCTCCCTTCTGGTTTGTCCCTCCCTCCTTCACTCTGGTTTCTCCCTCCCTCCTTCGTGCTGGTTTCTCCCTCATCTGTAAAGCGAGATGGTCTTGCTATCTTCCTAGCAGTTGTTTAGAATAGACATGAAGGGATGCTAAATCTCACATTCACCTGCTTTCCCTGGATGAACAGATGAAATGGGGTATCTGGTCGAAGATGAACTGACATCTTTGAACTAACTTTTCAGCTAGCTTGTGGCGAGCTTCATCCCTCTGTTTGTCTCTCCCCAGCATAAGGCTTAAATTTAAGAAGGATCAATAAGAGCTGTGGTTTTCACTCTAAGGGCATTCTCCAATCTTGGAGACTTCCACTGAGGAAGTTATTTTTCTCCTCAGTTTATGATCCTAATAAACACATAAAAAAAAAAAAAAGCAGCATACAAGTAAAGCTGTGACCCAAGCCAAAAATAATACTGAGCAAGAGTGTTGTCATGGACTACCTATATCAGAGGAGAGCTAATAAGTTTATTACTTACAGGCAGCATAAAATTTGAGAGACTCTCTCTGCATTACATCAACAACCTTCCAACAATGTTCTGTGCCAAATGAATGTCTATCAGGAACAGGTAATGGTAAAGATAAAGACTATGGTAGAAGTGTGATAGCTGTGTGAAGTATATGGCTGGTTGGATTTGTGTACAAGTCAAAATTGGAGGATGTTTTATGTCCTAGCACTGGTTATGTTTCTCCTGTTAATGGAACACAGAGGATTGAAACCTTTATAATACTTTCTGAGATGTTACTGTTGCTGCAAGGTATAGATAGCTAGTGCCAAGTATGCATGTGACAGTCTGCAGCAAACCCAGATATACTGCCTCTGGCCCAATTTTTTTGCAAAATACATGAGAAGGAAAGCATGGGTGACTCTGTGGGGCAGTTTTGACTGCAAGAATTCTGCAAATGTGCATATAATTGCTTCATAGTTTAAGAATCATGAATTTCAGACAAACAGTAACAGCTTTTAATATAAGCAACAAAGATTGCTCCTTGGCACTGTGTTAGTGGACTAGAAGCATAAAAATAAACCTCCTGTGCTGTTAAAAGACCTGGAAAGGTGATTTCTGTTAAAAATACTTCCTAAAACCCCTATTTTTTAATGTAGGATCAAATTACCAATGTTATATGTGTGAATATTTAATATATTCAAGACTACATTGACCTAGGACTATAGTTAGAGTGAACACCTAGGCTGGGCTTAGTGGTCAGAATTTGTGTAGTTCTTGTGGTGGCTACCTGTAAAATATGGAGCTCATGAGAGATTTTATACCTGTGCTTGGTGATCACAGGCTTCCAGTGAGTTGACATTAGCTGCTTAGGCAGGAGAGACTGTTAGGCTGTTAGCTTGGTAAGTGCTGCTTGAGAAAGTTAAATAGAAGTAGCCATGAGGATTTCATCTTATACAAATACATGGAGGGGCGTACACACATACACTCTCTGGGCAACCTATTCCAGTGTTTCACCACCCTCAGTGTAAAAAATTTCTTTCTTATATCTAGTCTATATCTCTCCTCTTTGATTTAAAACCATTACCCCTTGTCCTGTTACAACAGGCCTTGCTAAAACATCTGACTCCATCTTTCTTATAGGCTCCCATTAAGTACTGGAAGGGTGCAGTAGGGTCTACACAGACTTCTCCAGGCTGAATAATCCCAACTCTCTCAGCCTTTCCTCATAGCAGAGGTGTTCCAGCCCTCTGATCATTTATGTGACCCTCCTCTGGACCTGCTCCAGTAAGTTCATGTCCTCCTTATGCTAAGAACTCCAGAGCTGGACACATTACTTCAGGTGGGGTCTCAGTAGAGCAGCAGAATCATCTTCCTTGACCTGCTGGCCACACTTCTTTTGATGCAGCCTAGGATTTGATTAGCCTTCTGGGCTGTGAGCACACATTGTAAGCTGATGTCAAGTTTTTCATCTACTACTATCCAAGTCCTTCTCCCCAGGGCTGCTCTCAATCCCTTCATCCCACAGCTTGTACTGATAATGGGGATTGACCTAACCCTTGCACCATTGACCTTGCACTTGGCCTTGTTGAACCTCATGAGGTTCACACAGGCTCACTTTTCAAGCTTGTCCAGGTCCTTCTGGATGGCAATTACTTCCTCACTGTCTGCAGGGCTGTGAAGGATGTACAAGTATACAAGTAACTGCATACTGCCAGGTTGTACTTCCCTCTGTTCTGTGAGGAAAAGCTGGGTGAAGTTCAATGACCCATATTGGAGTCAGCCAAATAAATACTGGCTAATTACAAACATTGCTTGAGCTAAAAACAGGTTTGTTGACCAGTTTTGCCTAGATGCCAAATGATGATGCTGCAACAAAAGCTTCCATGCCAGTAGAATTGGGCTTAGATGCAGTTAAACTTTTCTGCCTTACTTCTCCAGCTAGGATAAATAGTTACAGCTTGAAGTGTGCAGCAATGGCAATTTGCAACCAGATGTTTAACCCTCTCTGCTGCAGAGAAGGGCAGGTTGTTACTACAGGGGCTGGCTGGCGAGGCACGCAGTGGGTGGGAAGGAGGCCGGGGGTTAGAAATAACCTGCTGCTGATGGGGATCTTTAGAGCCTTTATGTAAACATGGCTGGAATGAAAACAAGGTAGTTCTTTTTTTTTCTCTTTTCCCCCCCTCCTTCAGAGACCTGCATGGTGTCCAAGCATAACATTTCAGGCTGAGCTGCATGCTTCCTTTCAGAAAGGCACCACAGTGTAGGAGATGGAGCCCATGAGTCCATTTCAGTGATGGCTTTGTGCACGGTGCCGACCTTCTGCCTCGCTTGTGTTTTTGCACTGTGGCCATAGAGAATGGAGAAGAAAAGAAGGGGGGGAAGAATAAAAAAGGATAGTAGTTGCAGTGAGGGAAAATGTTGGTGTAATAGCAGTGAACTGGAATGACAATATTTATCTTTAATTTGAATGATAGGGCCTTGAGTGTAATAGAAAGTAATAATAAAAACATATACATGAGGTCTTCTGTGCTGTTGGGTATTTAAAAAATGTGTTAAAGTAGAACCTTCCTCATTTCTTAATCTGGAAAGAGTTTGATATTAATAGCCTGCCTTTATTTTTTAGTAAGACTCCTACTTTACTCATCTCCACATTGAGCAGAAGTTTTGCTGTATGCATAGGTGTTTTGCTAGAAGACTACCTAGTGGCCTATCATTTTGAGTAATTTAAAATTCCATTATTTATGCAGTTCTTACATTAAGTGTAAATGTTAAATGCTTTTTTGTTTGAGAAAGCGGAGTCAACAAATGTGCTTTGGATTTGGAACAGAAGGGGTAAGGATTAGCCTGTGGAGCTTGGAGGATGTTCATTTCGTTTTCATGGGTCAGCACCTCCATAAATTTGTACCAGATGTAGGAGGCTTACTGCAGAAGTGCCATATAGTGCTGGCACACACTTGTTTTCAGGAAACCCTTTGCCATACCAGATGTCAGTTCCCAGCATAGTACAAGATCAAACTGTGTAACCTTTTTTTAGTGCTTGTTGTTTAAAAGCCATGGCAATTGAGAGATAGGGATTGTCTCTCTCTCTTCACCTGTTCTGCTTTGACTTGAGTGAGTTGCTCATGGCCTCATCAAAAAAGTCTACATCAAATACTCCTTCATTGTATTTGCCTTTTATTGTCTTTTTTTGTCCTTTTCCCCTTTCCTCCCCTTTTATTTTCTGAGCTGGGGTGAAAGCAGACAGGGAAAAGCAGAGGTTCCAGAGCTGCCTAGGAATCTGAATCCTTTCGTAGATAGTAGGATGGGGGATGAATGCCACTCGTTTGCTTTTGTCCCACAAAGAGAGGAAGTCCAAGTACATTTAACCATGGAGGACTTTGGCTGGTTCCTTCATCAGCATTTCAACATGAGGGGCACACATCACGTTACATCTGCTGCTCAACCAAGATTCTCTGTAGGGTTTGCCCACACTGGGGAGCTGGGGACAAAAGCAGCCTTCAAAGTAGAGAAATATATTTTGAGGGGGGAAAAAAATCAAAAGGATGAAGGGCCTTTGGCTTAAGTGCTGTATATTTATAGGCTGAGGGTAGATAGGGAAACAGAACCATGGTGGACTCTATACAGGATCTGAAAGACACATCTTTATTAATACAGATCCTGACTGTGGAGCTAGGAGTGCTCTGCAGATAACATTTCCCCCTGCAGTGACTGAAGTCCCTTTGTGTTTATCCCTGTGTATATGGCTGAATTACTAGTGTAGCTTCCCAAAGCATGCACTCTAATACCTCTGCTAAAGTTGCAAGAAACATAACAAGCCTCAGTATGTTTTGCAGAAAGTTAAACAGGTTAGTGATGAAAGAACAAAATGTTTCTTCTGGTTTTTTTTCTCGCAGCAAATATAAGTGAATAATAATGAGAATCAGTTAGTGACAAACCATGTTTCACTTACTGATAAAGGCTAGATGGAGAATATCACACAGAATCAGAAGTTGCTAACCATGTGTACAAATGACTTGGAGAATGGCATGTGAAATGCAGCACTTATTTCAAAGTATATGGGTTCATACATTGTCACTGGTGACGTTATATATGTGAACAATTTTACTGAGGTTTAAGAAACATTGACTAGTTGTTAACATAAAAAGCCCCATTTTCTGTTGCTGTTTTCTTTTCTAAGCACATACTAATGTATTGGTTTTCTTCATGTTTGAGGAAAGCAACATTTCAGCTGCTATAACCACATTAAGGCAATAGCTAGTAGTTCAAGAATGGTAATATTGGCCTGTGCTCTTGAAAGCTTATGAAGACAGAAGCGAGTTTGCTACAATCATTAGATTTAACAAATAAAGTCTTCCTGGGATTTTGTGCAAGTGGTAGATTGTGAAGAACTATATGAAACCTGTGAGAAATGTGAGAAACGGGTTGTATGGCCTAAAATCAGAGCTGCTCTTACAGAATTAGTTTGCTTTTCCTCCAGAGATTAACACTTTAGCAATTCTGGGCTAAATTTCAAGAAGAGCAAACTCTAACCTGTGCATTTTCCCTTCACTTGTTTTTCTTAACCTGAAAACAGTCTTAAGAATGTTTGCAATAAAGTGCCAGGAAAAATAAAATTAAATTAAATAATCCATTTTCAAACTTTGGGAACTACTCTTTTCAGTTTGTAAAGAAAGCTAAAAATACCTCCTGTGCTCCACAGGTATTTGAAGGCTTGCCCATCATCAGATGTGCCTAGGCATTTTCTGCTGTAGCTTTGTAGAAGTAGAAGTGCCCTTGCCCTTCCAGATGAGTTTATTCATACATAGCACTTGTGGATCATGCTCCTGAGATAGCAAATGTGCTTGTGTCTGCTGTATAGGACAGGAGAGCTCCTGCTCTTCTCTTTCTGTCTCAATCCAGGAGGAAGACTGCCCCAGTGCAAGTGCCATTCATATTTACTACTCAAAATTTTGGTTTTTCTTCTCAGATATGGAGTGTAAAACTAGTATCAGAAAGAATGCTACAGTAAGTTATATGAGTGGTCAGTATGGAAGTATATTTTAAGGGAAGCTTCAGGAAGCATGGGCCAAATGCTGTGTTGTCAAAATTTGAACATAATTGAACTCAATGCTAATGATATCTTGGTATGAGATGTGTATGTGCAGTTTAATATGAATGTTGTTAGCTTGCTCTTTTAAAACTACAGGAATCTCACCTAGGTTTAAGGTCACAATAGGCTAGACCAGATGCCAACCCCAGGTCCCGGGAGGGGAACATCCAAGCTGGGTACTCTGGGGATCAGGATGCTACTGTGTTTTTCAGCATATTCCTGCTGTAGTTTTGATGCACCTTTTGTTTGTTTTTATGGTAAAAACAGCAGAAAAGGAGTTTAAAAGTTGGTCATACATTTTAAATGGTTGTTCTCAATTCCCATCTTTGTCTCTTGGCTGTTGTTCAGGTGGTACTTGAAATCTGTATCTGATATCAAGTGTTTTGAAATACTGAATGTGCTGAGAAAAGTCAAGTCTTAACTTGGGAAGTGTGGTGCTTGTAGAAGTGCTTCGTGTGAGGTGGCAGATGCTAACTGCAGTAGCTCTGAGTTCCTCTGTTCCAGAGAGGGTTGTGGTTTTTTTTATTTTCAAGGAGCCCAGGATTTCATATATATTGTAATAAGAACAAGACTTCAAGATTGTGTGCTATCTTGTTGGAGGAGAGTAGTCATTTAATGAAAGAATAATTTCATGGCCAGCTGTATCAATGGGCAGATGCTATACAATTCAGAGAGACAATCTGTTCCAATAAAGACAATTAATGTTGCTGGACTTGTGAGCATTACTGTCTCCCTAGAGGTAGTACTAATTAAAAGGCTAAACCCAAGTAAAAGGTCAGACATTTTTTTCCACTTGGACAGTTTGTTGGAATAAATTGATTTTTTTTTTTGTCTGAATCTGTTTTACTCATGTACCTTCTTAAGTGTGTTGTCAGAAGTGGCTTCTGAACAGCAAAGCATTTAATTCCTTTTTCCTATGTTCTTTTTGTGAGCAATAGTGGTGTTTGGAGAGCATATTGAACACTTTGACTGCAGTAAAATTAAATATATAAGGACAGCCATTCATATTTTGGGTATTATTAGCAAAGTCTACTAGTACTGGGACTTTTTTAAAGACACTTGTGTGTTACTACTTTTCCTTGCTTTTATTTCCCTGGACTCCACTGCTTTTTATTCAGTGTATTTCTTTAAGGCAAGAATTCTTGCACCATGTCTTTCACCTGCCCTTCTATTTAAAAGGTGGCCAGATTTTGGCCTTGAGGCCATCAGTCAGATGGATTGTGTTCCCCAAAACTGGTCAATTTCTGCTAGTTACTGAATTGGGGTGGAAGGATTCAATAAATAAATTCAGAGGCATTGCAAAAGTCCAGTTCTACCAAATGTGCACATTTTCTGAGTAACTCTGTGGCCTCTAATCCCTTGGCATGTGTAACAGTCAAATCAGTTGACTGTTTACTGAACAGCATGCTAGAAGAATACTTCAGAAATATATGTGGAAAGGCTGTTGTGGTTTCATGATTTGCAGAAAAGCAGAAAACATGGTTGCTCTTTGTGATAGTGTTTTCCACTTGAGCCTAATTGTAAGAATAAAGGAAAAAGTAAATCAAGCCTTTTTTTTTTCCCCCTCTCCCTGAAATCAACAATGAAATGTATTTTCTTTGGATGTTTCTGGATTATTCAGTCTTTACAAAATTAAGAAGCAAAATATTTAGTAATGGCAGCAAGACTCATCCACAAAACCAGATTTTGCATGTTTTTGTTTGTGGTGTCTGATATTTTCTTACTGTTTGAAGAGTTCCATAATATTTTGTTTTCCTGCAAAAACACCTGCCCTCATATTTCATCAAGTGTGACAGCTGCTGCCCTGGGAACCCTTTATTTTGGTGCAGCCATCATAATCCATGCATTTGAGGTGATGAATTTTGTTAAATCAACATCTAGGAAAGAGCTGCTTGTAGGAGGAGGTTCCCTTTATGTGAGTTATAAACTAGGAGGTCTCTTTTCTGCTTCATTTTTTTTTTTCTTGAACAAAGTTGATCCATAAGATTAAAAGGTGAAAAATAATTCTTTGTACCTTGCTGAAACTTGAGAGCACAGTCAAGGAGTGAAATTATGCAGTGTGTTGGCAGTGCCATGAATTCAGTATGCTTTCTGTAAAGCATTTATACAGAACCCTCTTTTTCTCATAAGGAAACATTAAAGATATTTTAGTTTTGATTGTGAATTGTTTCTTTGGTGTAAATCAAAAGTGCAAACCCACTACTTGGTGTTTTGGACCAGAGAAATTCTGTAGTGCAGGTATGCTGAAAGTAAGTTCCCTCATCTGTTCATCTGGTAGAGAACTATTGACAGAGGGGACAAGGTGGCTTTGGTAAAGCTCAGTTTGTGTGAGCTGCAGTGGCAGTGAGTGAGTAAACCTCAAATGGACACAAAGCACACTGAGAGAGCCAGTGAATGGTTTTCTAGGTTGGAGGGTTTTTTTTATGAGAAAATGATTCAGGACAAGGACTTCTACCTTTTCAGTAATTTGGGTTGTAATCCGTGGACTATCCTATAGCTACTAATTGATGTTATTTGAAAGACTGTAACAAAAAATCAGAACTGTTACATGAGGTTTTCTGTGCCAGTTTCACATATGCTCTGAATCCTTCATCAGTGCATATTTTGCTTTGTTTGCCTCTGGTTTTCCTTAGGTTGAGTCTTGTATAACATCATATTGTCCTGCTGCTAGTCCTGGCCAAAGTACTGTTATTATCTGACATTTTATGCAGACTGTTGGCTGAGTTCATACAGAAATCTTTGAATGTGTTTATAAATTCTCTGGGGTATTTATTTTGTATGGAAAAGCAGGTTATCATTGAATTCAGGAAGTAAAAAAGAATATTCCATCTGCTAAAAAGACTCATGTATGTATGGAGATGGTATTTGCACAAGAGCAACAACTCTGCTCATCAGTGAAACGGGCTACACCATAGGAATTAGCCCAGCTCCTCATAGAGTGAACTGTCACATGCAGTGGTGAATGTAGACCATGAAGAAATGGCTGTGTATTGATTGCTCAGTAAAGATCATGCTATTATTAAATGAAGGATTGAAGTGACCTAGTCATAGGTCACCTAAGTTATTCAAAACTCATACCAGTTTTCAAGATACCTGGATAGACAATTTTCTTCTCCAGCATTGGGATATGAGGTGGTATCAAGCTCATCTGAGTTTACTTGGTTTTCAGAATCATTTTGGCATTCCTCATGTACTCATTCCTAATAGACCTTCATTCCTAACCACATCAGAGCTATTAGTAGACTGTCTGTCACACCAGCTGGAAGGGATTTGGCATTTTACTTCCTGCAGGGCAAAGGTTCCATGTCTGAAGTGCAGCTTCATTGATAACTACAGCTTTTCTGTATTTTTTGGCAATAGTTTGGTGTTATTATTTCCATCAGTTAGCAACAAGGATGTTACTTTCCTCCTAAAAGATGAAATTTTGCTGGAATTTCTGAAGGTAACATTTTCATCTCCCAATGCATGCAATAGCATTGAACAAACAGAAGCACAGCCTGGCAAGCTGTTTATTCTGTATGAGATCCAGGAGGCATTGTGCAAGCTTTGATAAACCTTGTATGGTTTTGATAGAAGGGAAAGAAGTGAAGTGCTCTAGCAGCTCTCCTCTGACCTTCTTCCTTAGTCTGATTGTACAGTTTGTTCCTCAAGCTGTGCAGTACTTTTTCTGACTGATCTTTATGCTGTCCCCTATCTTCCCATCTGTTTTCGAGGTCTTTCCCTGCTGTGTTTTTTTCCCCTTTATTAAAAATGCTCTTTTCCAAGCTGTATTTTCAGTCTGTAAGGGAACTGAGTAAACTCTCCTTTCAGTGCTTGCTCATTCACAGAGGTAGTCCACTTTGCCTGAGACATGCTTGCTTTTTTGCTTAATATATGATTAAATTTGACTTGGGTGTCTTCCTGGAGATCAATTGCACATTTTAGCTGTTGGTTTTTCCCTAAGTGTCTCAGGGGCTTGTTTAGCTGATTGTTTGGTGGTGTTTTGTTAACTCTGGCTTCGTATCACTCATGCTCTACCAGAGCAAACTTGACATTCAAGTAAGATAATGTTATCAGTTTCATATTGTACTGTACTGGACTTCATTCTCTTCCTGTCAGCAACAGCAAGTCAACCAATCTGTAAGTATTCAAGACAATACACTAAATGAAAGGGAGGAGTGGTTTGCCTTTTTCTTCTCTATCTGTATAAATAAAACCTTCTCACCTTTGAGTCAATGCTAATGTTAACTTCCTTCTGTAAGAATGAGAAATACAGCTGTTGCTTAAAAGATCTTACCTTTTAACTTCAATTACAATTGTGTCAACTGAATCTCTTGGAAATACTTCTTTTCTTTGTCTGGATCAGTGTCAGATTTATAAGTGGCCTATAAGTTACTTGGGTTGTCCTTCTTTGAATTTTGACACAACATTAACTATCTTCCAGGTTTTGGGAATGTCCTTGGTGTTATAGACCTTATTAAAAGCTACTAATGGAACAGAAATGACTTTGTTCAGGCCTCTTTATGGATTTATGCTGCATGCTGTCACAGCCTGTTTATTCCCAGTGAGAAATGAACAAGTGGTACCTCATCTTACTGTGGTAGCAATGTGTGATCTTGCTGTTCTGGTACAGTGTACAATTAAGGACTGTCAATACATGATTAGAATGATGCCTTTTGTCTTTATGCAATTTGTGTTAGAAACTCAATGTGTTTTCTGCATTGTTGATGGATCATGTACATCTTGTCATGTTGATGACCATTGTGCACAATAGTCTTGAAAAAGATCTTGCTATGCTTAGCATTACTAAGAATGATTTTTTCTTTTCATTTTTAGCTTCACTATTTTGACCTAATGCAATTCATCTAAGCCCCACCTCAAACTCAAGAGGGATTTCTGTCCCAGCCCTAGATCTGGAGCCCTTGCTTATGTGTTTGCTGCACAGGGAACACAAATGGGGTTTCCATATCCTGACCCTTGAGCGCTTCTGGTCTCCTGGTTCTTGGTCATCAATCTAAGCTGGAGGAAGCTCCCTCCCATCCAAAGCCTACTCTCCTCTTTCCCCACTCTGTGTTCCAACCATTTTTACTTTCCACATTACTGTCTTGCAAATCATCCCAGCAGGTTTCTATAGCAGTAAGTAAAGTTTAGGAACCTGGGACAAACCAGTTACAAAAGTGGTTTCTCTAAATAGAATACCTGGCTACTTTTTCTTTTAAACTAACATTTCTCCAAACAGTCAGCAGTGAATAGTAATAACTGAAACCAAGTCATTTTCCAGGATGTGTTCTGGTTTTAATACTACAGATCAAATCTATGAGTGTCTTATGTACCGTGTGCTGTGACCCTCTGAATCCTGAGGAATACAGACATTCTCTGTGCTTGCCATCTTGGAACAGGCTTTTAAAAGATAAAATTGATGTTGAGCAGTGCTTACTCAGTACTGGAACCTGAAGGCCCCTCAGTGTTTTCCATAAACCCATGACTGATTCCTAATCCTCCATCTAACCCAACTGTTTTATCCTAAACTTACTGCTGAAGGTGTCAGCCCTCTGGTTTAAGTCCCTCACTGTAAAAGTAAATGTATGCAGAAAACCAAATCTTTTGCAAAGATTACAGTCTTACTTCAATAGCATGAGAAATGTAAATCTCTTAAAGAGAAAACACCCCAAATTCAGTGACTTTTTTAGTTAACACACTGCCCTTTCTCTTAATAGTCCCAGGTTGGGTCCATCACTGGTTGTCCAGAGCAGGTCTTTTCTTACCTTATTAGGATTTATCTTGAGCTAGTGAAGTTCATTTAGTCCTTTTATTTTCTTTAAAAGTCCTCCTTCAAATGGCCCTCTAAACAGTCCTACCAGCTGACATGAACCTTCTGCTAGTAAACTGTTTTGCTGCAGGACCTTTTCTTTGTAATGCTTCAGCTGCATCTCTCTTTTTGCCAGGTGCCAGAAGAGCAAATTCCTGATTTGCAAGCACCCAGTAACTCAAAGTAATTAAAACTTAGAAGAGTAGCAGTGGCTGTCAGGGAGTATCCTAGGAAAAGGAAGCTGTTACTAGGTTTTGTTTTGTCCTGTGTGGGGACAAAGCTCACCTAGGTGCAGGTTTTGCATTACAGGAAACAGCAATAATCCGTTTCAAGAAAGAAAAAGTTTTCACATCTTTGAGCACTTCTCAGTGTCTTTTGCTTTTCCCAGCCATGACAGTTTGTCAGCCCCCTTTTCTTCAGTTCTAAAATTTTTGACTTTAGAGATTTTGCCTTCTGATATGGCTTAGGGAAATCTTTGAAGCAAGGTACATTAGCACATAAACTCTGGAACTCTCTGGTTGCACTTGGGTCAGGATAAGAAATGTTTGTTCAGGTGCTGTGTCTTAGGAAGTGGGTGTTTTCTGCCTTGTCACAATACATTGGCTATTGTGCTGTATTTTTGCTGAAACACTTGTCATATTGTTCAAACCTGGGCTTACTATTTGTCATTTCTGTTCCCCAAATTGTATATCTTGAATGTCCTTTTGATCTCACCAGCCTTAAGTCAGAAGGAGTGTTCCTTGTGCACATGAATGTCTCCCTCCCTTGGGGAAATCCTCTCTGACTGGCAGAAGTGGCAACAAATCAATGCTCTGTCACCTAATGATGTTAAGGATGCTGTGAGCTTTCTCTCTTACCATTTCTGATAAAATGCTTTTTCTAGTTGCATGGCAAACATCCCCATTTGGTAGCTGGTATCTAATAATTGTTTTTGTAGGGCTGGCCATAATGGCCTGTCCCTGGACAGTGAATCTGAAGTACTCAATATTGTGAATTTACAGTGTGTCAGTGAATTGTGCAGTTGCTTAGAACATACACAGTAAACTTGATATGTAATTCTTTTATTAATTGCTATCTGTTCAGTGAGTGTACATTAAGTAAGGTGCAAGAGCCATTCTCTAGAGCAAGGGACCAAAAGCATATTTTCTGTGGGAAGAGGAAGTGTTTTGGAAAATAACACATTTAAACTAGACAGAATGTGTAATATCTTTTTTTTTGTAAGCAGACAGAGTATGAACAGAAAGATACTGCATGCAAACAGAGGTTTTAAAGATATATTTTCTTAGCTTACTATGGACAGATGCTATTTCCTACATTTTATATTTGTGGTTTTATGTAGGATTTACTTTCAGGTTTTAATAAAATTAAATTGTGCTGGTAAAAAAAATAGCATAAGAATGATCTACAGTAGGAAGTCTGTAGGATGTGTTCACATGTCAGAGGGACTTTTATTATTTGCTTCTCCTGGTTCTGCTGCATTTAAGTGCTCATTTGCAATACTGCATTAATGTAGGGGTTTGGAGTGAATTATAGGAGTGGATAACTTGCTTTGGCTGTAAAGCTGCACTCTCATATTTTGGTAGTAGGTAAAAAGGAGTGATTAGGACCATCTATTTCCTGTATGTTCAAATATAAGCCAGATAGTCATGAAAAAAATCATTCACTGTTTTCCAAAGACTTGAGGGGGTTTTTTTGCCAATTGGAAATGGTATTTTGAGTGGAAAACTAGGCAATGTGTTAGTCTTTACACACAAAAGAAGCATCAAGAAAAGGTGGTTGTATTAATTCCTTCCTTCCTCTGTGGTTTCTGATTTGTTTCTGGCTTACAACAGATGAGATTCCCTAATGACCATGTTAGTGCTTTTAATCTTTCAAAGCAGGAGTGAAAGTGCAATTGCTGTACATGAGTATCTAAAAGACTCCAGTTCCAAGCAGTGTTTTTGATGCTTCAGGCTTCATACCATTTTTAGACATGAAGATCTAATCTGGAACAGTGAGTGGTCCATACTCTGTTGATGCTTGCACTTTTTTATGGCCATCCTTTTGAATACTTACTTTTTATTCATATTTAGTTATGAGAGATCAGTTTTTTTCCAAACCCAGTCTCTAAAGGCTGCTTTCTGATGTTCTTTTGATGTGCTTAGAGCCTCTACTGTTGTTTCCTCAGGCTGGTCAAGTGGTGGCTATTCTGAGTAGCTAGGGAAAGCTGTGAAGAGCTTGGGTAAACAGGCAAGAAATATTTCCTGGGTGACAGTCAGTTATAAAGGGATAGTCACATTCTACTGCTTATGTTGTGCTGGTGAATTATGTGCCTTCCCCTCTATCTGGAAGTTTCTAATACTTAGCACTGCAGGTGATGGTAGCAGAAATCTGGAGAGATTTTGCTTAGAGAATGTTTTTTATGTTTGTATGCAATGTAAGAAGTAGAAAGACCCTCAGTGTTGTGCATATGTCTCCTTGAGGTGGCCTTGGACTTTGGCCTTCCATCTAGTTATAACTGATAGTCCTTTCTCTGAGAATAATTAATTAATGGGACATTGAATGGCACCATCCCAGTGGCACTTGCATATCCCTGTAAGGTTGGTGTTGCCTCCCCAGTGCACGTAGTCCAGAAAGCTTGCTCTGCCGTCCTGGCTGAGGGGCTTCTAGCTAGCTAACCTACTTGCCTTGCCTCTGATGGTTTAACATGCACAAAAAAACCCCAAAAATAAAAGAAAAAAGACAAAAAGGTGATGTTATTCTTATACCAGTGTTCACTGTATGAACTGTCACTTGGTATTGCAGGCTTCCTTAGGGGAAATGATGTCCCAGAAGCTCGCAGTGAGATCTGTGGCTATAGGAACCTATACACCCAGGCTAGCTGTGGTGCCTTATGGGAGCTGAACTCTTTCTACTGGTTTATGCAGCTCCTGAAACTTTTTCCAACACAGGTCCACTGTTGCCACTAAAGGATTTTATGGGACTCCCTACACATCATATCTTGCATAGCTTACCATATTGGCTCTTAAAAGAGGCTTTGAATACAATGCCAGGGCCCCCCAGTAGCAGCTTTACAGGCTGCCGGTGAGCTAGAAAACCTCGGCTGGCTATCCCCATGCTAGTGAAACCCCACACATGGGCTTTTCCAGCTAAAATGATGAAGCATCTGTTTTGTCTTGTTTAATTAAACATGGCTTCTTTGCTGAATAAAGCAGGGAGCACAAGCTCTTGTTTCAGAGGTGCCTCCTCTTTTTGAAAGGTACAATGGAATGCCAGTGCCTAATAGCTCTCTGTATGGCACCATCAGTGCACTTGCACGAAGGTTTTTCATGTTGGCTCTAAAAATGAAAACAAAAGCTTCATCATCAAACACCTTGTATTTCTCTCTGCACCCTGGTTATTTTTTTTTCTTGCTTCCTGTTTAGCACAGTTGGTAAGAGCCACAAATAAAAACATTTTGTGGGGAAATCTGGCATCTATTGAGTATATATTGATTTATATGTGAGCACTGCTGGATGAGACTCCTAAACTCATCAGTACACCTGGATCATTAAATGCCAAATAACATACTCTGAAAGTT
The DNA here is from genome assembly GCA_013399015.1 of Galbula dea. NCBI lineage: Eukaryota > Metazoa > Chordata > Aves > Piciformes > Galbulidae > Galbula > Galbula dea. Next base: position 140,954 of record VWZX01008917.1, read on the forward strand.
TTTTCTATTCTTTTTGAGAGCCACATAAATGCCATGGCCTGTAGCAGCCTATGGTGGCTCAGAGGCAGGATGCTGGTGGGCAGCAGCCTTAGCTCCACCTTGCCTGCCTATGGGCATTGCCTGACCACAGGGGCAAGCTGTGTCCTGGTGCTCTAAGCATGCTATTGAAGTACGAAGTATGACCTCTAGCAGCCTTAGAATCATAGAATTAGGACAAATACAGTTCTTTTTAGGATCTTTGTAAGGGATGGGTGTCCCACTCAAACAGGAAAGTAGTACATTGTGTTGTGTTAAGCCTGTATGGACAGATAACATAGTTTGACCTGGTTTTCTGCTGCCTGCGTAGCTACTTCAGTGTGCACAGGGAAAACAAGTGTGTAAAACCTGAGCAACTTATTGCATAGTAATCTTAAACGTGATGAAAGGGCATACCAGCCAGTGATGAATCAGGTACTTAAAACACAGCACAGCTTGTTTCTTTGCAGTGACAGGGGCTGAATAATATATATTTTTGTTCTAGAGGCTGAATGTTAAAATATGGGGGGAATAAAGCTGTGTATTCTCTAAATACACAGTATAATTTGTCCCTGAACATTCAGAGTAAAACTTGAGATGCTTAGTAAACCCAGTTTAAAGCTTATAGCACTGAAGAAACAGATACCTGATAAGCTTTTAATATAACAACAACATAGTCAAGCTTTTTTTAAAGGAAGAAAAACACCCTAAATATTATATGCAGGTAGGAAACATGAGACAAGTTTCCTAAAACAGAAGTTAGGTGCTCTGTTTAACTGAGGCCTGAATATGAAAGCCATCAGAGAGACAGGAAAGATCAAGTAAGAGTAACTCTAGATCTAACCAGGCTGCATCACCAAAGAAGCTTTGGGAATTGGTAGTACAGTTTAGAAAAGACACTGTCAAGGTAAATTCTTTTGGATGTAATTAGTAAAGAAGGAAGAAAGGGTTCAGTTGTTTCATGCTCACCACCTGCCTTGATTATTTGTTTCGTACGAGTTTTCATCTTCATGTTGCTGCAGCTGATGTTTGGAGGGAGGAACATACAGAAAATAAGAGATGATGTCACTGGATGGGGAAGGGATGAGTTTCAGGATAGAGCTGGGACACATGGATCTCTTCAATGTGTGGGAAAAACCAGGCAGGACTTGGAGGCTTAATGTAGACCCAATACCATGTTTTGAATAGCTTGCCTGTAGCAAACCAGTCGATAATGGTCTCTGCTTTTGGTTAGTGCATGTCCTCTAGACTGGAATAACAAATCATAGTTCACTTCCAGATGTGATTCCCAGGGTGATTCAAAGGCTCAAAACACTTGAGTGAGTCACAAAGGAGGATGTCAGTAGCCTGTTTTTTCGTGGTCATTATGTTCAAGCAAGAGCCCAGAGGGAAGGATGTAAAAGGCTGCCCTGTGGTTTGGTTGCAAAACTGTTGGGTCCATGTTCTTGTGAAGTCAGTGTGTGAGTGTGGCTAGAGCCTGACATCTTGCAGCTCTGTCACATCTATGCATTTTCTTTTTTACACAGAGGCTACAGGGGACATCAGGCAACACGTGGCTTGTGTTATTTTTGCATTATTCTTGTTAGGATTTTGTATGTTAGCTAATCTATTTCTGTGGCTTATCACTGAAACAGAATGTGGCCTTATTTTGGCAGGGAGATGTATGTCCTGTGACACAACATATTGTACTGCCTTGTCGGTTTGATATTTTCCATTAATGTAAACGGGAAGAGGAGAGCAGAGTAGGGGAGCAAAAGAATGAGATGTTTTATCTGGCCATGAATTTTTCCCTCTCCTTGAAAAGCTCTCATGTCATCTACCAATTAGCTGCCTTCCCTGTACTACATGATGTGCTTGCCCAAAGTTTATCTGGCAGTTCAGACAGTTTGTTCCCACTGAGAGATCACTGCAGGCAGAGCAGTTCCACCAGACTTCCTGGGCTGCCCAGTGGGTCCCATGTCTTCCAGGCCTGGGAAATTAGGAATGTTTTCATATTCAGACCTCAGTTAAACAGAGCACCTAACTTCTTTTTTAGGAAGTTTTTCTCACATTTCTTACCTACATATAATCTTTAGGGTGTTGTTTTAGGGTTTAGCCAGAATAAAAAGATCCAGGCATTTTCAGTAAGGGTGATCCTACTTATCTTCAAGTTACCAGATTTATTTGAGACAGTTAATATAGATGTTATAATAGATACAGTTTAGAGTTTACTTCAGGTGTTTTGGGTTTTTTTCTGATGATTTTTGATATGAAAGCTCTCAAGTTTTATGTTCACTGCCAGATTTGCTGAGGTTTCATGATGCAGGTAATTTATGGGCTTCCCTGGGGGTGGAGATTTATGGAAGCAAAAACTTATGTAGCTGGGTACTTTATTGTATTTCTGTTTAACTTTTAAAGAAAAAAAAAAATCACCTGTGTTATTTGAACAGTAGGTAAAAGTTTTATGGTGGTATGACTGTATTATGATTTCCCAGTCACTAGTTTCAGTTTCACTGGGTTTTTTTTTGTTTACTTGGCTGTTCACTTCTTGATCTAGGAGCAGCAATGATTATAGACATTCATTTCCAATAAAGATCTTGTATTACTCCTTCAAATACAAAACCTTAACCCTCAAAATTTTTACTCTTCTACAAATTTGTCTGAATGCAAAGTTTGAACAGCTGAAAAAAAATGACAGGTATCTGCATATGTATAGGATACTTTTCTAGGGATGCAGAGGAGGTGTTAAATTTGATAGAGGTGCTCGTGTCTTCAGAGGAATCCTAAAATGGTTGTGTGGTTAGGCAGTCTGACTTGCTTTGAAATTAATCCTTTTCTTATAATTTAAAAGAAAACTGCATAGTAGAGGCTCTTAGCCAGCATGCTTACTATGTTGGTCTTTATAGTGCAGAGAGCAAATGCTTCACAGAGTGCAAACCGTTTACTTCTATGTCAGAGTAGCCTTTAATGCAGAATAGTCCTCAAGATGTGACCAAGACTGCTCATGTTGCAGCATCAAATCAAGAGTGCATGCCATTGCCACATGGGGCATGAGGTTTTAGCTGGTATTTGGAATTGTGTTTCAGTGGACAGGTGGAAGTAATGATGACGATAAGGATCTCTGATGCCATATTTAGCAAGTGCTTTTGTCTGAAAGCGGGAAGATCAAACAGCAGGAAGCAGTTTCTTTGCTTGTAGTGCAAAGCTTGGCTCTGTGGCCAGCACACTGTCTGAAAATCTGCCTCTCTTTTGCAAGGACAAATAAACTGTTTATTTCCTTGCTGCCCATGACTTCCTTGTTGGCTCCTTCAGGCAAGTTTAATGCAGGAAATATACCTGGAACGAAGTCAGCTCTTTGTCCATTTAGGTACCTGTGTACTTATAACAGTTGGAAAAGCCTCCTAGGAAGCTTACACCTTGACTGAGCTCAGGACAAATCGCTGAGTCAGGGAAATCTGACTATGGACTGGAGACTGTTGCATTTCTTTCCCAATGAGTGATGTGCTCCAAAACCCTGAGAGTTCCCATTAAGAAACAGATCTCATGAGGTGGCCCAGAACTTCAGGGTTTTTTCAAGCACCTCTGTCAGAGACAGCAGAAGTATAACTTGCTGTTCACACTGGTCTCTGAGTGGTGGCTTTCATTAGCTCAGCTGACATTTATCAAAGACCATCTAAGCATCCTCCACTTGGTTCAGTGGCTACAAACCACATCAGCTTTGGAAGGGGGAGTGCTTGTTCATAGTTGAGCCCCCTTTAAGACATTGAGAAGATTGATAAACACTGGAAAGTGAGGCTATCCTTCTGGTTCAACTGGAGGACTGATGAACTACTCACCTGCAGGAGTCATATAAAAAATCTGTCCTGTAGACCTAAGCCTCTCAGTTATACATCCTTTAAAACAGGGAGGTACTTCCACATGGGAGATATCTTTGGATTCTGCTGACTTGTCATTGCTTGTCTTTTGGCATTATTCTCTATACTGTGTATCTAAAATATGAGTGAGTTACAAAAAGAGGCCAAAAAGAATACTAATTCTATAAACTGCATAGAAAATTTAGCTTCCACATGTAGTATTTATTTCTTTCATGTTTCTTGTGACTAAGAAAACAATGGTAGAGGACATAGGAGAGGTACCTGAGTTGTGGATATGTGGATGGGCTAATGCCTGCACTGAGCTGGAATTAGAATTCAGGATCTTGTGGGGTAGGAACAGGGTACCTACTAGGATCACAACCCTAGACTTCAGTAGGGCAAACTTTGATCTTTTCAAGAAATTGCTAGGGGAAATCTCATGGGACAGGGTACTAGAAGACAAAGGGGCAATGGCTGTAAGCTGGAGCACAGGGGATTCCATGTGAATACACGTAGAAATTTTTTCCCAGTTCAGGTGCCAGAGCCCTGGCACAGACTGCCCAGAGAGGTTGTGGAGTCTCCTTCTATGGAGGTATTCAAAACCCATCTGGACGTGCTTCTGTGTGACCTGGTGTAGGGAATCCTGCTGTGGCAGGGGGGTTGGACTAGATGATCTTTCAAGGTCCCTTCCAACTCCTAATATTCTGTGATTCTGTGAATTGTGGATGTAAGCTGGTATATTCTGTTCAAGCCTGATTCTAGCAGTGCTGTCTCTTTGTGCTTTTTTTTATTAAGAACTATATGATGTATCATGTTTTGGTTGAGGTGCTGGTGTGGAGTTCAGTAAGGCAGCATGTATTCAGAACAAGGAAAGTCACTTTTTGTAGTTTCGTTTCTTTTCTGCTGTTGAAAGGCATCTTCCAATTATTTAGTCTGAAACTTTCAGGTATTCCCTCACTGATGTTTTTCAGCTGTGAACCTCTTGCTAGCATTTATTCCAAGTCAGCACCCCATGTTGAGTTGCTGGTGTTATTGGATTGCTCTTCCTCGTAGAACTTGTTTAATCTAAACAAGCAGAGCACAGCTACCTGCCAGTGTCACCCAGTTATAGCAGTTACTTGTATTTATAAGCATAAGGAAATAAAGCAGTGGCTACTGCCCAGTGGTGACTTGGCATGTTAGGCTGTTCATGCATTTTTCTAGTGGCTGGGTTTTGAAATCCTTGTGCCACCCAAGAGGGTGTACACAGATATCAAAATATACATATGTAAGAAGTTCCTTTTTCTTTATATAGGTAAGCTTCACATCAGTGGGTGGAAGGGAAAAGACTAAAAATATGTTTATGCCTCTAAGTTAGATTTCAGTTAGCACAAACACTGTGTATGATCTCTTAATTTATGTGTGGCAAACTCAAAGGTGAGATGTCTCAGGTGCGATTGCGATCTTGTGTCAGTGTAAAGCAGATGGACAGCAGCAGCTCCCCATGCAGCCACGAGACTCCTGGCAGTGGAAGTCTGCTCGAGATCAGAATCTGGAGCATTTACATATTCTAGATAAGAAGGTGAAACTTTATATTTTGCATTGCTAGTTTTGAAGGAACTGTAGAAGAAACCATGTCTTAGCTGGCTTTTAACTTGTCCTCAGTTTTCTACCTTCTCTTTTGCTTGTGGTGTGAAGTACGAGAAAGAGCTAAGCTAAGACATTAGTGTAAAATAAAAAGCTGTCTGGTGCTTCAGGAAAGGGAACCTACTCTGAACTGTCCATCTACAACTAGTGGGGCATACAACTGCAATAAATATACCCCAGGGTGCCTCAAGTCCTCTCTGAGCACACAAAAAGATGTTTGAACTGAGCAGCAGCAGCAGCATCATCAGACAGCATTTGCTGTTATGAGTTCTCCTCTGTGTTCAGGATAGTCAATAAGTATACTAAGGTAATGAATTTTTGGCTTCTTTTGACTTTTTCAAGATACTAGTTTATTGTTATGGAGCACTCTCAAAACTTGTGCCACACATGTGTTTTTCAGATGTGGTTGGGTAAAAATAACTTTAAATTACTAGGAATTGACTTCTGGGGTGTAAAGTCTTTTGATTTAAGGTTAAAACACAACCAAAGGAAAAACCTCCAAGGTCTTTTTTCCCCCCCTCTTTTTAAACAAACAAAAAGCCACCAAACCAAAACAGCCCCACCACAAGAAAACGTGTATTGTGAATGCTAGGTTTGTGAAGATCTTAATATAGAGAAAAGCACCCTAAAAAGAAACAAGAGTCTTAGCCTTTGCTTAGGCATGATGGATAGTGTCAACCTGAAGTCTAGAAGTGCTGGGTTTTCTTTCCAGATAGGAGGTGCCTCCTGAATGTGGATGAGGAATCAGACAAATGAGTTAACCAGTGTAAATAATAAAATGTTGTGCTTGGAGGAGGCACATGGCAAGGCTGAAATCCAACAGAACTTTAAAATAATGCATGCTTCAAAAAGGAAGATAATACAAAAATACTGCAGCTGATTTTAGAATTGGTTATACTTTGTCTTGTATGGTTTCAAGCAAATCACTGAAACTCTAGGCTTTTAATTCCCATGCAGGAATACATGGAGATAGTGTTTCTTACTTCCATTAGAGAAGTGAACGTTGTTTCTCAAAAATGTCTTTTCTGTGATTTATTCATATTGTGTGATTTTATTTTCTTGGGTGATGGTGGGGGAGGTTAAACTGTGCTGTCTTCCAGACACCTTTGTGGAAATGATTTCATGGCACTAGGAAACAAAGATTTTCTCTTCAGCCCCGAGTTGAAATTCTTGCATTGCACATTTGAGCAACTTAAATCTGTAACTTAGTTTAATGAAAAGTTATCAAGGAATATTTCAGTTATTTTATAGAGTGCTGAACAAATGATGTTTTTGTTATTATTTTCTTTAGGTTATTCCTACCTTTAGTCTATAGCACTCCATTACTGTGGATCTTATTAATGTCACCTTACATGAATTTTTCAATTTTCCACGTGAACTATGTGGGTTTTATTGCAAAAGGTTGGATTTTGGTTTTGTATTGTCCGACTGCATAAAATCTTCCAAATGTCTGGATATGTATTTTCAAAATATTACTGAACTCACTACTTTGTATTCTCCCTGTCTTCCTCCTATCTACAAACTCCAGTTTTACCAGAGGTCTACAAGTTATGCTAAAGGAATTAGAACCTGTGGAGACCATCTCCCATTTCTAGATTGTGTTTGATTTTAGTCATGTTGAACTCAAAGCAGGAATTAACCAGTTGAAGGAATGTGGTGCAAGAGCCTGGATCTGAATGATTGGCTTTCCTCCCAGTTTTCCCACCCCAACCTAGACCTCTGAGATACAGATCTCCCTTTCTGAAAACAAGACTTGGACAAAGTGCAAATTCTTCATTTCCTGAAATCTCCTTGTTTAGGCCAACAAACATGGAGGTCAACGTGCAGGTTGCAGAACCGAAACTGAACACCAGTTCAGTTTCTCTGGATCAATGAAGTGTAATTTGAGGCTTGTGGTTGCCTATCCATCTTGAAGAACCAGCACTGAGAACAAAGACTCAACACTAGTTTCTTCAGTTATTTGAGCAGCAAAATACTGTTACAGCTGTTAGTTTCTACTAGTGTTCAGCTCACTGCTGCGCTGTTTAGGTAGGTCAGGCATAAATTTGTCATGATGGTTCTGGCAGCAAATCCTCCTAGAACAAAGGTGGTTTGTGCTGTCCCTATGTAGGTAATGTAAAGAAGGGGGAAAAAAAAAAAGGGAGAGAAAAAATAAAAAAGGATTTGGGCTCTAAAGATGATCACACTGTCTCTTACAACAAAGCTTCCTAATCTGACTATGTCACTTTATAAAATCAAGTCAGCAGAGTTCTCAGTGAACAATAAATGAAAAACTTCATACAAGTCTGGCACCAGATTCAGGTTAAAGAGCACTAGATGTAACTGGTTGTGCTACCTAATGATGTTTTCAGCAAGACATAAGAAAGATTAAACCCTTGAATTCTGCCCTCAGTGGGAGACCGGGCATACGAATGTGTGCTGTCTGTACTTGAATGTCTTTGCAGTGTGACTGCTGCTTTTTGAATGGGGAGCCTTTTTTGGTCAGTAGAAACAAGGGCTCATAGTGTTTTGTTTAGCTGCATTTCAGGATGCTAATTAACAATTAGGCTTCAGTGAGTGTTCACTAGGATGTAATTGGATCCTTGTTTTAAGCAAGTAAGGGGTTTTGTTTGGTTTTATTGAAGAGCTCATTAGAAGTTAATGGGAGTTGAGTGCATCTGGGCCCAATCGCACACCTCTTCCTAAAGTGCTTAGTTCAATTGATTGGGTTGTTTAGTGATAAGAAATACAATGTCAGCAGGACCTTAATTATTTAATCTATATAACCACAACGTGAACATTACTAGTAATGTGTAGAGGTAGATTAAAACTCCTAAAAAAAAGGGAAAAGTCTATATATGCAATGTTGTACATTTACTGCTTGACATTTCTCCATAAAAGATGTGCCACACCATGATAATAATTAAAATGTTATCAGTTTACTCATGTGCTATTGAATTATAATGCTCATGTTAAATGCACAATACCACATGTAACTGGTGCATCTTTCTGCTCTGTTGCAGATTACACCACCTTACTTAACTGCAAGACAGGAATATTTCTTGAAAACTAAGAGTTCTTCAGGTAAGGACTGACTTAAGTAATTTTCTTTTTATAAAGACCATTGTTTTTAATAAGCATGAGCATGAAGAAAGCACAGAGAACAATTCCTGTTTGTGAACTACATTTTGAAAAGCTGAGGAAAAATCATCTTAGATGTTCATGGTGCTACAGGCTGTAGCGAAGAGGCTGCTTGAGAAAGACACAGGTACACACGTTTGGATGATTATACTCTTTTGAATACTTGATACCTAGGATGCCTTTCAAGAAGGGTTTGGTAAAGAATTGTCTTCTGACAGAAAAAAATGAGAACTAGCTGAGAAAGTAGCTGGAGGTAATTGGCAGCACTGACACCAGGGTTTAGCAGCGTGGCTTGAGTGCAGGCTGCTTGTCATTGTCCATCTCATTTTCAGAGAAGGATTGGTAGACCTAAACTTCATGTTCAGGAAATGTCTCTAGACCCCTTTGGGTAATTGCTAAAAAATAGAGTGGCCAGCAAGTTAAGCTGTCATTCTTTGACTGATGTCTCTCCTGGGATAAACAAGCAGTATTATTGCAGAGTGAAAAATCAGCAGCTCTTTGTTTAAACAATCTGTTAAAACTCCTGCCTTGTGCTTAAGGAAAAGGATTTGGGGCTTTTCAGGAGGATTGTTGAAAGATTAAATAATTACTGTGTTCATGATGGGGGCAAAAGCCCAGGTTACTGGTGATGGTGCTGTAAATAAAATGTAAGAACGTTCATTTTGTCACAGAATCAGCCAGAGGTTGTGCTGACTTCACAGCTAATGCAGACTGGTACAGTGAAGGGAAGCATTGCACGTGGCTCCCAGGAAAAGAAAATCTGTTCATTTGATAAATGTGTACAAAATACAGCAAGATACACTTGAAGTTATGAGCTGTCAATCCATTTTCCCACAGTACTGAAAACTTTGTGAGCTCTTTACACTGCAGACCCTTTGCCATCCTTCAGGTTTCTTCCATTTATATCCATCTATTTCATCTTGGAGTTTATAAAAGAAGTACAGGAAGTTGTTGAAGTTAGATAATTAAACATTTTCCGTACACAGGTTGCCCTTCTTAACCACATCATCTTCTGTTACCTTGCCTGAATGTCATAAACAGCCTGAAATTGAGAAATTGTGTTGAAATTCCTTTGGGTTTGCATTTTTGGAACTTTTCCTAGAGCGATTTCACAACCTAATTTGCATTTGGTGTTAGAAAATTTATAAGACTCCAGTGCTTTGTTACTTGTGACTAGGTTTTGAAAGGAAAAAGAATAAGTGCCTGTGAAGTTTAAAATAAAACTGTAGCCTTTTCTTATAAAAATGGACATGCTATCAAAGTGCCAGTATGTTGTGTGGATGTAATAAGAAAATTTAAAAGCTATTTGCTATATTCCAGATATAAGAAGGTTTAGGTTTATAACCTAAAGAAAAGAATTAAACATAATCTTTTCTATATTAATCTTTATTTATATAGAAACATGGTAATGGGCAAAATTTTGAAGACTATTAAAATGTTTGCCATGTCTGTAGAAAATTATTTTTCTTACTGGATGTTCAAGCAGGTTTTAAACTGAGTTTAGAAATACTGCCTTTTACAAGAAACTTTTTTTTTTTTGCTATTGCTTTTGGATCTTTAAGGTTAGTAATCTATTTATTGTGTGTAACTACATGATAGCAAATGCTGGTCCTGCTTCTCCAGTATCCTAGTTTATTGTGTATCTGGTTCAATCTCAGTAGAAATGAATGCAAAGATGATGATGGTACCAATTTAATTGCATGGATATATACATTGCATTTGGTTGTGCATCTGCATAGACATAAATGGCTTTACTTCTTCACACTGAAGACTTACTGAAGGTCACTGGATTACTCTGTGCTTCCTGGAGGAAGGGGAGATAGCTTGGACATCTTATATTATGTACCAAGCAAGTTCAATCATTGTAGGAAGAAAATGCACTAGTAAATTAAACACTGAAAGAACTGTGAGTGGGTCCATGCTTTTTCTGTAGTTCTCTGTACTGTTGCTTGGTTTTAGGATTGTGCTTGCATTACTTACAAGACTTTTGAGCTGACATATGCTGCATTATAGGATTCTGCTTGTGAAATGGTATAGAAGGTTGTCCACTCTTCTAGTAGTAACTCGTTAACACTTGACCATTTATAATTCAAATCAAACTTTGAAGCTTCAGTGACTACTTAAATTCTGAGTGCCCTCCCTTATGTGAAAGTTGAGGTGGCTCCAGTAGATTGTACTAGTTGTATGCCTCTGCCTTACCAATATAGGAAATAGTTGTACTTCAAAGACTGTAGATAAGTATTTTGCTTATATATATGCACTCTGTTTTATTACTGGAAAAATCAATAATAAATTATAGGAAAAAGTAATAATGAGTCTGGTGTTTCATGCATTGTGCACCTGAAAAACCCATTTGAGCTTGGTTTTGCTTTGAGAAGGACCTTAACTTTATTATGGTTATTCCACAGGTATTTCTTCTGTGGAAAGAAAAAATAATAATATAATAATAAGAAGAAATAATAACATCAAACCTCTTAACTTCAGCTGAAAGTATTTTCTGCTTTTATTTCACATGGAACCTATGAAGCTGAGCAAAGAATATGGCAATATTCAGGAAACTAAAAATATTCTTGGCCTGGGCTTGAAACCTCTCTGGCATTTCAATAGCATCAATAATAGGGCTAATGTTTCAGCTCTAATAAGCTGAGTTATTAGGCCCATAGTAAGTAGTCTTAGGGAGCACAGTCACCAGAAAAATATCTTTTGGGCAGGGGGGACCAGAAGAAAGAAGGCAGAGGTAGCTCTCGTGGTGTAGCTTCCTACTGTCACAGACAGGGCCATGAGAAAAGTAGTCCAAGGGAAATAGGAGGGTGAGGTTGGGACTGGGAGAGGAAAGCAGAAAGTAGTCCCTTCAGTGGCAACCTACTGTCATCTGAATTCAGCTGTCTCATGAAACTGCTCTTTTCAAGTTGATGAGGAACCCTCCAGTCTGCTGAGCAGGACAGAATAAAGGGACAAGTTTCTTATCAGTGTCAGACACCATGAAACATGTCCATCCCATTAGCTCTTAAGAAGAATACTCCCTGAGCTTCCCTCCAGCTCAGAGCTCTTTTAAGACTCCTGTTCTTCTTCCTCCTGAATCCTTTTGGCAGATTCCATTTACATCATGCTCTGGGGATTTGATTAATTTCTTATTATTGGTCCAGTCCTGCAAACTCCTGCCCTCAAGGTTGGCAAGTGTGCTGTTGCATCTCGATATAGAGGAGTTCCATCCCTGCACGTTCAACCTATGGCATGTTTACTGTACAGGAAGATACACCCAAACTATGTTTGCTCGGTGAATAGGTGGCACTAGAATAGGAGATCTACTCTAGCAGCAGAGTGAATAAGTTTGCTCAGTATAGAACTTTAAGTGGTTTTCACCATATGCCTTAGTATCGTAATTTTAAATTAGATTTGCTCAGAATGGAAATCCAGATTCAAAGTGACATCTAACATATGACCTCCAGTAGCAGTGAAAATTGAAAACATGAGACAAGGGCATTAATCACTCAATAGTTTACAAGTTTGCCCTGAATGTTCATCTGAAATGTTAACACTATTTTATTATATCCAATAACATCTTAAAGTCAAAATTTATTAATACTGTGAGGTGCCTAAGATAAAACATTCAGACTCATTTTATTGTACTCTGGCACAGATCTTTTGAGCCTTTAGCTATTTGCATGCTTAACCTATTGCTTTTAGTGCATGCCTAACCTATTGTTTTTACTGGGAGCAAGATAGTAGGGATCTAATTTGAAAGCTAGACTTGTGTGAATTCAGAAATTTGTACCTACTTGGTTGCAAGAGAAAGTATTAAATGACCTCAGTGTGATGCGTCTGAAGTTAGAGTTGTTGTTTTCTGGATTTATTTTTAGTTTGCTTAGCAATGTGAGTTTTGATTTGGGATTCTGCTAGTAAATACATATTTTTGGAGATAGTTGTAGTAGTAGTGGTAGTGTTGAATGTAGTTTGACATTGAGCATAATGAAAGTAATTTAACTTGCATGTGCATGACTGACGATACATAAGTTACCATAAGCTGTAGTCAAACAGATATTTTCAGATAACTTGATGGAATTATCCCTTTAAACCAATTTGTAGTTTCAGTAACTTTGAGTTTTGAGGTATCTTCATTGACTTTGTAGATGGTATTTTTTTAACAGGCAGAAAATTTATTTGATAGTTTGAAAATAATGTCATATTAACATTCACTGTTTTCAAATTTATGCTGCTGCCTATATAATGTATTCCCTTTACATGGGACCTTATCAGTGTATCCCAGAATATTCAAAATTTGATGTCATGTAGAGCTGACTTCTGTGGAGTCTGGAAGAACTCTGGGGAGATTGGGATTATTCTTTCCAAGCTATTCATGGCTCCCATTGAGTTGAAGGTCTTCTCTCTTATCCTGAAGGCTTACTCCTTCTGCCCTCTCAGTATACAATATATATAGTATATTGCATGTGGTATTGGTGACCAGTTTGGTTTAGCCTGTGTATTTTTAGTGTGATTTAAAAATATTGAATCTGATTGGTCTTGCTTTACTGCTCCAGCTCCTGAATATGCAGAAAGTCAAGCCTGAATGTTTAAAGAATGTGGGGTCAAATTATGATCTCATTTAGCAGCAGTACATGCATGTTGTGCTAAGTACTTGTGCACGTGTGAAGATGACTTATGTCAGAAGAACCTTTCTAATGAAAGCCTTAGGGAGGAAGGTGTAGCTTATCAGAAATGGGACAACATGAAGATAATCTTTGAGACATCCAGATAACCCTAGAACTTACCTGCTTTCTACCACAAACCCCCCTGTTTTCGGTGTGTCCCAGGGAAGAGAAACATAATGCTTAGGCAAGCCTTGGGCTTGCAGTTCGGAGTGGAATGCAAGGAGGCTGAAGCAAGAGTTGAAAACTTGCTAGAGCTCAGGAGTAGCATCATGTAAATGAAGAATGTCTGCTTGTTAATTATAGGTCAAATAGAGTGTTGGGATGGGACTCCCCTTAGCTGTATTCTTTAGCTCCCTAGTTGGAGGTAGCAGGGAAGCCCCAGCAAAACACCTTTCTTAATGAGCTGAAGTTTATATCTGGTGTTTAAATGTCTCATTTGTTAATGGAGAATCTTTTGCTTTTTGTTCCTCTGCAGCTTGAGTCAGTGATTTCAAAATAGATTTAAATGCTTTTATAGGTGAAAATGAGTTTAATTGACAGTGAGCTGGTTGTGGCTTTTATATTTTATTAGGTAGTTCCAGTAATAAACTGAATTTATTGAAGTAAATGTATGAAATGACCTTAATTGCCTGTTCTCCATAATATTTTTAAGCCACTCTGCTCTTTGCCTGTTTTTTATTTTAATGTAAGGTACATGGTGCAGCTTGTATACACATATTGTTTGAAGACTTTGAATGGCTTGCCTGTCTGATCCATTTTAATAGATTCCAGCCTCTTTCCATGACATCATTATTGTAACAGACTTCCTAGAAAATATGAACAGCTGCTGTGTATTTTTTTTCCTGTGTTTTATATTAAAACTGTAGCAGCTTTTCTGTTCTCTACAAATGACAGCAATAGGATTGTCTTATGTAAAACAAAATGAAAAGCAAAAAGTCAAAGGAAGGAGCTGCAGTGCTGCTCACAGGCCAGGGTAACGTAACAGGTCCCCATGTATGAGTCGTTTCATAATGCAATAAGGGATTACTTATGCTGCTGTCATACTGGTCAAAGGTTGGTCCCATTTCCTTCCCCCCTTCCCCTGGACTAAACTGTGCATCATTAGAGATGATGAAAACAGTATTGTGCTTAGCTTCCTGGCCCAGATGGCAATTTGCATGAGGAATTTTATTGAATTTTTTTTTTTCCTTAATACCAATCTTCTGCAGGCTGTGCAGAGAGGTTTTAAAGTTCTTTTCAGTTCTTACAGTTCATGTCAAGGAGACTTGCTTCATTGTTTCTCTGCACATCCTGGTGTTCAGGCTTGGTTTAGAGGCCACTTTACGTGGAGCCTGGAGTGTTAAATAAAAGTAGGAATTCATCCATCTTGTTGCTACACCTAATTTTCTGTCTGGCTCCATCTGTCAACTGCTGAAATGTTTTAGAGAATGATGTGAGCTTTTTAGATGGTTATATTGTGTTTAGTCTTGAATACCTCAGTCTGAGCTTTAGAATCTCTTAGGTGACCAGTGCAAATCAACCAGGAAGTCTGTTAGCTTCAGCAATATCTGCATTTGATTTAACAAAAATATAGAAGGTATAAAAGCAGGTATAAATCAAACCTGTCCTTTATGTGGCTCTAGATAGAAACATGTGGTGCTGTTCAGGATAGTGAGGTGCTTATAGGTTGCTTCTGGTATCCACCAAGCCAGGAGTTAACAGCCAACTCTGCTGTCACCTGGGTGTTTCAGCTTGAGTAAGGAGACAGCACTGATTGTTGATGGAGCAACTGCTGCTTAGAGAAACCTACAAAATGCACTGTAAAGTCCAGCTTCTTGTTAGCTGGGATGGGTTTTGCTTAATGGTTCTGCAACCAGAGCTTAATTTCAGCCAATCTTTTTCTTTTCTGTCTTCCTCTGATTCTTTTCAGACTTGGCACCTGTATAGAGGATCCAAAAAATCAGCCTGAGTTATTAGGGAAATACCCAACCTCTGTATTTCAGTACGTGGTTCCAGTGATGTGTAAACTCTGGTGTCCCTAGGGTTTCCTGATCCTGTTCTAGACAGTGGCTGTGGTGCTCAGCTGCACTGAGGGACGTGTAGCCCAGAGGTGTGCTGAGTGTGAATTGCCATAGGAACTTGGTCCCAACTGTGCTACAAGAGCCTGGGTGACAGTTCTGGAAGTTTAGTGTCCAGGAGTGGCCAGCAGGCTCTAGCCCTGCAGCCGCTCATGGGGGAAGTGTAGCCAATCTGACTGGGCAAGGGCATTCTGGAGCTTGGCTGACTTAAGAGACCAGCCAAGCCTTACAATGTAATACAGCTAAAATGACTCACTGTCAATTAATGCTATTATCTCAGCCCCATGTCTTTTGGGGAATTTTCTCCCTTCATTTGAAAATAAGACACTTGTATATTGTTTCCCGTGTGGGGAAAAAACCACATCAACTGAATACCTTTCTTTATGAGGCAGGGAGATGGTTTGTGCACCAGGTAGGTGACTATGAGGTGATTGAAAAATACTGAGACAAAATCAATACTAACCTTGCAATGAGAAGCTGGATAAGGACAGGACTAAATTGTTCCTGTCTGTGTAGGCCATTTTGTGGCTTCATGTAGAGAAATAATTTCATGAAAGAAATAACTAATGCCGTCTGGTGATTATCAGTTACAAGCCCTTCATCATCTATTAGGAACTTTACAAAAGACTTCTTGACCTGTGCTCTGTTTGTGTCCTAAAGCAGACTTGAAAGCACATAATATATAAATATTAATGCAAATTATTATTAGCCCAGATGTGGCAGAACACATGCAAATTATTCTGTTTTAAAACCATGGAAGGCCTAAAACAGCATACGTGTATATAATGGGACTGATGCCTACATCAAAAAGCTAAGGTCATTCCTTCAAATTGTGCTAGCCAGTGACAGTCAATGTTTGTGGCTTGTGTGGTACAATATTCTGGCTAGGAGAACACTTTCAAACCACACACACCCCCTTTTGAAGGTCAGCTGGCACAAGGATGGTATGGCAAAAAATAATCTACTTTCATACCAAAGTTAAACTCTTTCTGAAACAAAACTTTTTCTTGTCATCTTCTTGATGCACTTAACTGTGGCTTCCACATCGAGATCCTTCTTAGTGGTAAACCATGGTAATGGTAATTATAACCAAAAAAAATGAACCTTCGAGTGAGAGAATGATGAAGAGTGCTTAAATACAGCTTGTTTTATGAATAAATAACAGGAAATTGTATGATGCAGGTGAGAATTAATTTTTCTTATTTGCAGTACAGATGATTTCAATTAGATTTGTGCTAAAGTTAATGGCAGACTAAGGGAAGAAAAGTATGTCTTAATTTGCTGAACATAGGCATCAATGCCTGCTTGTGAAGGTCACTCAGCTACTTCGTCTCTTCCACCAGTACTACCCAGAACAGTGAAATAAGTAAGACACAAAGACCTTCCTGATGCCCACAGTATTTGAAAGCCTTCACTTATTTCTCTGTATTTCTATTTTATATAAATGTGTATCCTCATGACAAACCTTTTAGACTGCAGTTTGTGTTAGACCATCACTTACCGAGACCACTCCTAGTAAGCGAGGCAGTGTTGCCATAATATAGGAGGAAGTTTGTTGATGTGTCTTGAAAATAACTTTAGCTCATTAGTTCTAT
The DNA here is from genome assembly GCA_013399015.1 of Galbula dea. Taxonomy (NCBI): domain Eukaryota; kingdom Metazoa; phylum Chordata; class Aves; order Piciformes; family Galbulidae; genus Galbula; species Galbula dea. The sequence continues at coordinate 157,849 of VWZX01008917.1, forward strand.
TTAGAAATCTCTTATGGGGATTGTTTTACTATTCCTTCAGTAGATACTTGAGAATTTGTGCTCTCCTGGCATTTCCTAATATTGCACAGGTCATACTCGGAGACTATTCTGGTGGTTGATGTGAATTGTAACAAGAGGGCTTGGGGTCATTTTTGAGGTGAGGTAGGAGTTTTTGGTTTGTTTGGGTTTTTTTTGTCTTCAGCACCATCAGCTTTATCCTAGCCCATGTTGGCAATAGGTATAACTTATAATGAGCTGCTGCCTTTGAAAACAGTAGCCTGTTCTCTGTGAAATGAGTTCATGCCTGATAGACCAAATGCAGAAGTCTGTGCTGCAAACCATCCGTACAACCAAAGTGTGGTAGTATCACTGTTGCAGCCACGATATTCAAAGATTGTTAAGTGAGACAGGGCTTGCAGAGAGAAGTAATATCCTCTATTAAATGATCTAGTATAGCTGGAAAAAACACTTTGGTACAAACAAACTGCCCTTCAGGTCTGTGCAGGAAAAGCTTTCTATGCCCAAAAGCTTGTCTGTTTTTTCCAACTGTATCATTTGGTCTAATAAAAGGTATTACCTCTCCCTGCAAACTTTGCCCAACTGAAAGGTTAGCATTCCTGTTGGCAGCTTTAACAGAAAAGCCAGCAGCAGCTTGGGCACAGGGTTTTTTTGCTGGATTTCATACACCATACCTCTGCTGGTGTTTCACCTGCCCTGCACTTCCTAGACAAGGGGCAGAAAGGGAGAATACATTCAGTTACAAAGACGACTCCACAGACACAGGCTGACAACGCTCACCAGAGAGTTTATTGCTTTCCTTAGCTTTAACTTTTTTTTTTTGATGAAAAGGAAATTTTGCCTTCTATGGGGTCTGTTTCTTTCTCCCTGCTCAAGAGATGTAGGTCTATATCACCCATTAATGCTGATCTTCCCTGCACGGCTAGCCCTTGCAATGGAATGGTTACAGAAAGGGGAATTGTTCCCTGGCATCACTCTGCTTTTCTGATGAGTCTGGTTTGTGGTGTGCTTGTGTCTGGAGTGATGCTGCTCACCCAACAGTTGCTCATAAGTCTCTTGCCTAGGTTTAGAAAGGGCTTTTCTCTCAGAAAATAGGAGACAAAAGCATTTGGTGTCTTGATGGAAAGTGGGTCTAAAGGCGTCTGAGGCAGTGTAGAAAAAATCTGTAAAGAGCACTCAACTTCCTTGTACAGTGTACAAGGACATGTGCTGTTTTCAGACTCATTGAGGGTCCTAAATTCACTGAAGTTGGGTTGCAATGCCAGGAGTCTGTGTGGATGCCCATGAGCACAAGGATTAGTAGGCTTGTTCTCAAGGATTAGCAGCCAAGTTCTCCTACGGGGACACTGGAAACAGTATTTGTGGAGCTCTTGCCTTTCTACTTCACCACTCCCAAGATGCTTCATATAAAGCTGTTTGCTTGAGCTTGGTTTTTAGCTGACATTCTTTAGTTGTGTTTTGCTCAGTGTTTCCTTGGTATAGTGGGCACCAACACATACAGAGCAGTCCCTTCTCTCTGCACTGGCTGGACCATCTGTGATAACTGTAGTGCTTGTATGCTTCTTGGTGGGACTTCTCTCTTCTGGAGCAATAAATTTTATTTAAGCAGCAAAGTTCAATAGCAAGCTCATCAGTGCCACTTGTTTAATTGTCTTTGGTGTCTTCATTGCTTTTGTAGTGTTACATGAATGCCAGCTATTGCAGCAAGAGAACAAATAGTTCTCTCTGCACTCTGCACAATGAGGTGTGAGTGAGCTGTTGTGTCACCTCAAGGAGCTGGAGCAGAGAGCTAGGCTGAAGCCAGGGCCTGAAAAGTGTAGCCTGTGCCTAAGTGCCAGTGTGAAAAGTAGTTGGGCTGCCATTCTCCCTGCTGTGTTTGTAGGTGGTGACTGACAAGGACTTGGATTTGAATATGAGGAAAAAAAGATGTCTCTGTTAAACCTACATGTAGACTAAAAATGAGTGAGGAAAGAAAGGTGTGAAGCAGGAGAAGGGGTAGAAGTCTGTTTTGTCAGACACTGCTTTCGTGCAGTGTTTCATCCCTTACTGTTCCACCTCCATAATGAAAATGTGTTCTTTGCTTTGTCTCCATTGGTTTTAGCTGGTCTGCTTCCTCCTGTAGATCCCTAAGCATCTTCAAAGCCTTTAGTCTTAATACCTTTCAGCTCTACCCTTCCAACAGGCACTGATTTGCTGAGTCCTTCTCAGTTTCCTACGGACAAGTGCCAGGGTGGTATCCTTCTTGATATCACCCTCCAAGTAGGATGTGACAAATCGACCTGGAAAAGCCTAAACCATAGTACCCTGTAGCAAAGGAGGTGGAAGACTTCCTTTCTAATTTGAATTCTGTGTTGTTTTCACTGATGCTTCCCTGCCATGTTGTGCACCATCCTCCCAGGCTCTCGTTTCGTGATGCTCACATTGCCTCTTGGTGGTTCTCATGAGCAGCTGTGATCTGCTGCAGCCTGGCACACATCTCTGCAGCTGAAGAGGTATCCAAAAAATTGTTTACTTGCTTGCAAACGTGAGAAGCCATCTGTGATGTTTACTGCCCATTCATGTGTGGAAGATAATTTTGCAGCCAAAAGAAAGCTTAAAACCTGGAGTCATTTTGGCATTTGACTAAGTGAGTGTGTCCATAGATTGTTTCCAAGCCATGATTAAAAGCACTTGTGTTGGGGCACAAGTGTGGAGAAGCAAAGCAATGGATATGTAGTGTGAAGTGTTATTTAGGAGCTAAAATACAAATATACATGGTGACATGCCAAAATATAAGGAGAAAGTCTAGTATGAGCAAATAAATGGCACATATGTCCAAGAAAAGTCAAAGGGATAGAGAAAAATGAGACACTAACAGTCTGTTACGGGTAAGGTTGGTGTATGTGGGACAAATCACTGTCATCCAAATCTCTCTTTAAAATATAATGAGACACACAGCTACTACCATGAAAGCTTAATATGTAAGGTCTGCTGTAAATTACACTTCAGTGGAAAGTCTACAGAGACTCTGAATGTTGGAACCGGTGCCTCCCTGAGTATAATTTAAGGCACACATGGTAGCGATTCAAAAATACTCTCACCCTAATTTTTACTGCATGTATCGTGTAGTGCAGTCCTGTTGAGTTTTGCCAAATCTAGGCTAATAATAATAAATAATATTTAATATTTTTGCTGATGCAGCAAGCTTGGAAGCCAGCCTGTTGGATCTGAATAGCTTTGTGATGATAAAATACCAGCATCAGAAATGAAGGTTAAGTAGGGATATTCATGTGGCACCTTTTTGGTATATAATAACTTCATTACACACCAGTTCTCATATAACTACTTTGAATGTTGTGATGCAGAAATAAAATCCACTGAATTTATTCTCTTCAGTAAAAGAAAGGTAAATATAGCTTCTATTATTTTAACTTTTCCAAGAAAAGTCTTGCAACATGACCTTCTTGTTCCTGTCCTTATCTATAGTAACCATCCCCTTGATAAATGTTGCTTTTTGAGGTGGTAACAGTTGGTTTCACCTCTCCATGTGAGCAAAATTCCTTTCTTTTTTCTTCTCTACATACATTAGTATGTGGGACTTACCTCTAGTTGCTATAAAGCACTTAAATTTAAGCCCATGTACATGAATCTTATTTTTTAATATTTGTACTTTGCAAACACCTCAACAAGTTTCATTTTTTTTTCTGCAGAAAATTTTGGAATGTTTCCTCTTCTCCTTGGCATATTCTTCATTATGCATCCTTGCATCAGTTTGTGCTCATGCACACAGGAGCTTTCCTCTCCTTACCACTTTTCTACAGCTTCATAGGGCAAGAGTTTTCTTCTGCTGTTGCCTTTTGGTGTGAAAGATGTACCCATTCCTTATGCATGCTTTCCTCCTCTTGTTTGAGAATTAGATGCTCTTAAATCTCTCTTCTCCCAAGTTATTGCTGGTTAAGTAGATTGGTCTTTTTCTCAGTAAATCCACTAAATTTCAAATTTATGAGCCTCTTTTTCCAAGCAGTTTTTCTCTTCCATCATGACTGACTGGATCTTTCCCTTCTTTTCCTGGTGATAATCCAGGAGCTGGCTCCTCCTGTTCTTCTCACATCTCCCTGTTTATTATATAAGTGCTTTTGTCTCACATCAGTTCAGTTAGGCACACATTATCTATTCAGCAATATTTTCTGGAGGTTTGCAACCTTCTAGCTCTGTGTGAAGTATTTGCCATTTTTCCACTAGGCTCTGTATCTTTCCTTCATTGGAAGGGGGCATAATCCCACCACTTTCCTATCATGAGCTGTTATTGCTGTCTCTGCTCCTGGTTGCAGAAAAAATGTAGATGTAAGTTCAAAACAAAGAAAAGCTATATTCTTTTAAACCCCATATTACTCCATATGTACTGTATTTACATATTTAAAATATTATATTTTTCCAGACAACAGAGTTGAATTATACATTATTTCCAGGATGTTTTCATTTAGAATTTTGCTTATTTGTAACTTATCCTTGAGCTGCTTTATTTTTAGCTTAATGAAGAATGAATAGTTTATATTTGGCAAAAGAAACAACACATTCTCATGGGCATCTAGAAGCTAACAAGTCAGGCAACTGATGGTTTGTTCATTCTCTATCCTTATGTTTTGCAGTAGATAACATACCAGCTGAGTGTCAGGCTTCATTAAGTTAATACTTTCAAAACACTCATCACTACTAAGCACAGCGTTTCCTTCATTGTTAGAATACAGTGCAAAGAAAATATTTCAAGCTTTATTTTTATTACTTTACTTATCTGTGAGAAAATGCCACCTCTCTTCCTCCCAAGTGAATGTGTTTTTGTGCTGAAACTCTCTTTTCCACTTGAACTTAAGTTGCAAGTGTATGTCTGCCTTCGCAGTTCGCTGCAGGAGAGATAAGATATCCACCAGTTTTTGTCAGAGGTGCTGTGAAGCTTATATATGGCACAACAGATGATGAAATGAATTATTTTATAGGCCCCCACTTTGGAGTGCTGAATTTCTTTTGACTCCTACAGCTTGAATATTTCCCAAATCGTATGTGTGAGATATTAAAGCAAAATTCCCCTGAGACTGCTTTCCCACCAGGATTCTGTGACCATACTGTCCATCTGCAAGTCTGTGTATTTGTAGTGTTCAGGCCCCACTGACCAATTTCAGCCTAATTTTTGTTATGGTTGGAAGTAAAAAGACCCAACATTTCTCCAGAAAACTAGAAACTGTGTGAAAGAGTGGGAGAACCAAAGTAATATCCCCTCTGAATTAGATATATCTATAAGCTATATCAAAACTCTGAATTAAAACTCTGGATTCCCTTTGCATTTACTATTTGGGGTGTTTTGTTTGTTTTTGTTTTAAGCTACAAGAAAGCCACACAACCATACTTTCCTAGGCTGCCAGCTTCCCAGATAGCTGGACAAAAATTGCTTGCTTGTGTTAACAAATACATACAGTTAATCAGCTTTTAATTAGCTACTTAGATACAGGGAAAGAGAGATGATTGATGGTTGTATTGGCCATAATTGGCTTTTTTTGACATTTGTTGTGCATCCTTGCTGTGTAGTCCATACAGTCAATTTGCAACTATATGGAGCAGGGTTCAGAGCAACATTTCCTTTATTTTTTTTTTTGTGTTCTTTGCAGCTAGTAGCCAGTGGCAATATTGTAATAAAAAGCTCATTGGAAACCTATTTCAAAGTATTGGTGGTACTTCATCTCTAATTTTCATGTGATCTGTGTAAATGGATCAATACCTGCCTGTGAAGTGGGTAAAGGGCTCCTTGGTGAGACTGTGCATCTCAGACCTTGTTCAGATTTCCCACCAGGGTTAGATGCAGCATGCCCTCTGTTCCTCCTTCGTTTGGTATCTGGGCTTCTCAGAGGAAAGGAGCTTGAGAGCATGGAAGAATCAAAACTTGCCATGAAGCCTTGGTACCGTTGACATGATTTATCACAAGGTAATAGAAGGAGTTGCTGTTAGCCTAACGTAGACTCTCTGCGGTTCTGTAGCTGTCATCAGTAGCAGAGGCAGTGTGAGATTTCCCCTGGCATAACCAAGGACAACATCTGTCCCAGTAGCACTAAATTTTAAATCAGGAAACTGTTACATTCAACTGTCTTGTAATGATGTTTAGATTATTGCTTTCATTGTGTGAAGCAAAGGAGGATGCATGAGTAAAGTATAGCTGAAGAAATGAGGACATCAGATCATGATGATGGAATCATCAATGCTTCCCCACATGCTTAAGAGATGCCAGACTATAGTAACTGTCTCTGCTAGAAAACTAATTCTTATAGGATTACAGCAAATAAATCCGCTGCATTTGTCTGAGAAACACTTAGGGAGTTAGTTTGCCTTTCCCAATGACTTTCCCATGCATTGGACTCTTACTTATTTCTTTATTTTATATTTCTCCTCCAATGAACTTGTCTTCTGACTGTCTTACATATGGCTGCAATATGTATTTTGGAAGGAATTTGACTCTAATCCAAATATTTAGTCTGATTCAAACAAGCCCAGTTCACTGCATATCATTACCTCTGTTTTCATTCTGCCATGAGTAGTGTAGCTGTCCAGCAGCTTGCATCCAGCTGTGAGTGCAGGCATGCAGCTGTTCAGGGAAGTCCAACATCAGAAATAAAATGAAGCAGTTAGGAGAAATGTGTTTGTAGATAAGTAGCATCATTCACTCTCACAAGACTGCACTGGACCTTTACTGTTGAAAATGAACCATCAGCACGTTTGAGTCAGTAAGCTGAGCAACTGTGAAATTAAAACATAACTGCATATGTAAAATAACATATGGTGAAATGTATGCTTTTTTTCTGACCTTTTTTGCTCTTTGTTATATTGTTTATTTTTTTAAACAAATGTAGAAGATGGAGACATCACAGAACCTAAGTAAACTCATTGTTTGTGATGTTTGATTGATTTGTGATACAGTGATGTTACTATACAAAGCCTTAAAGAAACAGATGTGCTATTATAGATGTTTTTCCCTCCCAAGTTCCTACAGGTATTGTTTTACTGTGTTTGAGAGTACAAGCTCTGCATACAGTTTTGCAGAAGCATCTTAGAAACTTTTGGATATCCTACTGTATTAGGATTTTTTAATGCATTAATAGGAGATTACTTATACATGATATAGCTGCTTTTATCATAGGAATGGATCACTTAAATGTTACCTCTGATATATATGTATTGCTTTTCCTTACTGGCAATCTTGCAAATTAACTGTTTTTCACTGCCATGTGTGGTTTGTGCTTTGTTCTTTGATTTAACTCTACAATCCTATGTTTTGAATATTTCTTTCTAACTCTTCCTTCCTGGTTAGTCTCTTCCTCCTGTACAATATGCTTCTAGACGACTTCTTAATTGCATGCAGTCCTTTTTAAGCAATTTAAATTAGGATTGTTTTCCTTCTTGCAGTCATTAAGTAACAGTTATCTAGCACATAGTGTATTAACAGTGTTCCTAAAAGCAGTGCATTAATTAACAGTGATTTAGTGAGTAGCTTAAAAGGTGTAAATAGACTGACAGAGCGAAAGAACTTTAAAATGGGAATGTTTTCTTCTAAATGAAACTAGGCTCCTTTTAAAACCAAAATAAGGGAGAGCAAAAAATGTTCAGCTATATGGCTCTTGCTCTGACAATTTGCTGGTGGTTTGCAGTGAAGTGGTCTCTTCACCTCTTTTATTGTCTTGTGCTTCAGGGCAACATTTAATTCCCCAGCAGAGCCAAGGCTGCCAAGTGTCCAGAGAGGAGGGAAATGATCACCCTGTGTTATTATAAAACTACACTAATGTAGTTACAGTTTACCTCAATGGCTCATTTCTTGAAAACTTCTGGATCATTTTTAGGGCGTAGAAGTGGTTTGCCCTGCACTAAATTTTTATGCAAGCAACAGAAATCTTAATTGATGCAGCATTTGTTGATTGTGCTGCAATGAACAGAAAACTGAAACCACATTCCCCAAATTACCTGCTGTGTGATGTCTTTTATATTTTAATGGTCTTCTCTTCAGAAGTGCTGTTACAGTATTGCTTCAGTTGAAAAGAACAAATAGGCTATTTATTAAGTGTGCAGTCAATAGCATTTCAGCTAATAACGAATAAGCACTTACAGTAATCTATCAACAGTAAAGGGTTTTTTGGAGTCGTGTATCTTCCTGTCTGCTCCCTGGAGTCTGAAGTATTTATTACTTGGAAACAAAGACCCTTAGAGTCAAAGGTAAGCAACAGTGTGCTAAAAGAGCAAGAACTTGCCCATAAACAGGCATACGGTGGAGAGCAGTTAATAATGGACCTCTAGCAGGGCCAACTGTACGTTCAGTCTTCTCTGCCCACCCCATCCCCTCTCAGCTAAGAGACGGTTCCCTCTCAAGCATCATCATGTATTTTACATGCATTTATGAGTCTGCAAGGAATGTAATGCTCTTGCATGTTTGTTTTAGCCAAATACATACCATGTTGTTCTACATGTTTGTCTTTTGAGGATTCTGAGTAGATTCAATGTTTTTTGAGGTTGGACACTTACACAGTGTTTGGATGAAGGGTTTTCTTAATCTAAAGTCTTTGTGACAGCATGGCTCACCTATGTTGTAGAGCAATAATCTTTGAATGAGTGTCCTTTTTTCATATTGTAATTCTTAGATGTGATGAACCTGTATCATGGATGGGCATGTATAAGGAAATAACAAATTAGGAATTAAATGGGTCTGTTTCCCATTAACTTTATGAGCAAAAGGTAACAACTCTTACAGTGCAGGACTCACAGAGCTCCAGTGAACTTGAAAAAACCCAAATTTGGTTTTACTTTGAGTTGCCTACAGATAAATCTTTTAAAGTTAATAGAATTCATTCTGATGAGTGAGGATTATTAGAATGGCTCATAAATTCAAGGATAAATGAAATATGATAAAAGTCTCATTGCAATGTTTGGCACTTGTTCAGTTTCAGATAGGTATCCTGATGGAGGAGAAAAAAAACTTGTTTGCTTTGGGAGGTGTTTTTCACATATTCCTTGTCCTGGCATTTTAAATACTTAATCTGAGGTATGTTCAGTTAAAACAGTTCCACAGCCAGCCTTACAACACTGAGATTATCTTCTTTTTAGCATTCACTTTCTGTGGTTCAGTTGTACACATGCTGAAACAACACACCAAAGTGAAACCCCAATCGGTGCTGCTGTTAAAAATGGTCAACATGCTTGTCACACCTGAGGAGGAGATGATTCGTTAGCTGAAGAGATCAGGGTTTATGATGAAAAACAAACTAATCATTAAGTTTGCAGGGGAGAATAAACAAGAAACCCATCATTGCAGAAATTTGGTCTTGTTGCTTCAGTTATCTGCTTAGAGAGATCACTCAGAGTTCCTAAAACATTTCTAATTTGGGGGAAAAGTCAGAGTTTTGGAGGAAGGAAGTCATTTCAGAATCAGGAAGTAGAAACAGACTGAAACTAATTCAAATAATCTATTTTTTAGAGATCAATTTTTTTTATGATGCTGAGATGATTTCTAGCAGTCTATTTCTGCAGTGCGACAGAAGCTTTCAGATGAGTATTGACCACAAAAAAAATGGAAGAAAATTATGGTTGTGGTCTTGTAGTTTACACTCCTTTGCTGGAAAGATTGAATTCTGAAACAACTTAAAACTTTCTAAATCTATGCTGAAGTCAAATGAAGTAATGTCTCTTTTTAGTTCTGTTGTATTTGGTGACTACAGAAGACAGTTTGGTCTTTGTTTTCTTTAATGTAGTAATTTTTTCCTTTGTAAAGAGTTGCTGCTTTGATATTGTTTGTGACTTTCATGATATAACAGTGACAAGACACAGGGCAGTGTGAAATTAGATGCTTATGTTTTAGCCTGTTCAAACAATATTTCCTCTTCTTTTTAAGACTGCAGATATATGGGGGGAAGGATGGACTGTGCAATCATGCTTTTGAGACCATTAGGAATTATTGTGAACTAACCAAGTTTCTAATCTGATAGCTGTAACCAGAATGAGGTTGTCTGAAGGTGCTAAAGTTCAGTGTCTGTAAGTATGGAACAAGGAAATCAGAATTCCTTATTTCACAGTTTTCCTTGCAGTGGCAGCCTTCATACAATGACCACATCTCTGCCAAATGGCAAAACAGTTTCCCAGAGTAGGAATAGAAGCACTGGCTGGCAGTACATAAGACTTTCTAAGCAGGAAAACATGACCATTACACAAACAGAAACAAGTAAACATGCAATTAGTTTGTATAAAGTCTGAGCAGTACCTTTTTAGGTATTTGTGATTAATACAGGAGGTATCCTATGTGATAATGGTCATTAAACAGGTAGAAAACCAAGTCTACTGTTGGTAGAACTTGGGGCAGTTTTAAGTCTACAAGCCTGACATCCATAGAGCTTTTTTGAACTGACAGGATCAAGTCTTAATTGACCCTTAGCTTTTAGCATAGACTTTTTCTTTCCTTATTTGGCAGGAATAGCCAAGGAATAAGTCTTCATTTAAGTGAGGATAAATTCATTCATTCATTATATGGAATAAAACCACAATGTACTGTGGAGACTCAGCTGGAGATTCTCATAGGGTAATGAAATTTTATAGGAGGTGTTTGAATGCTTGTAGAGGAACAATATATTAAAGTAGGTTTCAAAAGATTTGCAAACAATATTGCAGACCTTTCAAGCTAGTTTGTGGTTTCAGGACTTTTGGCATGATTTATTGTATCATAACTGATGTAATAAAAGAAAACAGAATAAGATGCCTTTAAAAATACACAGAATATTTGGAATATTTTTTGTTATTTAAACTGGTTTATAGTTGCAAAAATCCAGGCTTCTGGGCACAATTTTGATGTTAGTGCTTGCTACAGTCTTTCAGTTTTATAGTATTACTGGAAATATTTTTTCCTTATAATACTTTTAATACTTTTCTTACTGGTAGATGCATTCCTTTTCTCTTTCCCACATAACTTGAATCTTTCACACTACTGGTTTTCCTTTCCCAAGATACTCAATTCAGCAAGTTCTTTCTTTTTTTCTTTTTAAGTCAGACTAGGTGATTATGAAACTTTGGTATTGTTCATCTTGCTAAAAGGGCATTTTGGAACTGTACCAGTCCATACTGTCTGTATAAAGTTCTGTGTCCTGTGAGGATTGGCTTATCTAACTACAACAGCCACTTAGAAATTATGATACTGTTGGCATATTCTGAGCAAGGCTCTCTAATTAATATTAGTTTTAGTCCTAGATTTAGGGCTTACCAGATTGTATTTTAAGACTTTTGGGGTTTAAATGTAGTAACAACTGTGTCATTATTAAACTGCAAACTTGCTGGGTATGGAAAACGAAAGCAAAACATCAGTGGTTAATACATTCCCATTTTTCTTGAGCTATCATCCTTTCACAGACTGCAAGCTGTGATTCAGCTAAACCTTGCAGACATTGAGCTTTGCATGTGATGGTTTGTTCCATCCACTTCAGTGATTGGAGTAGGAAAGAACATACTAATTTTCTAGTAGGAAAGGACCTAGAAATGCATAGTTGGCATTTCCTCCAAAGCTTTCCTGTTACCAAAAATTTTGTTGGAGGCTTTCATAAATTCTAGAAAATGTTAGGGTGACCCAAATGAGTGTCTAGTTCTTGTATATTATGCACACTTTAGTGAGATCTGAGTGTAAGTTATCATTTCTAACAGTAGGACACAGGAGAATTTTTTTCCTTGACTAATGAAATGAATGAGGCCAATCATAACATTCACCAAGTAATGAGTGGGCTAAATTTTCTGTTGAGAAGGATCAAGATAATAAGCAGTCTCAATGTAAAGGGGGGGGGAAAAAAGGTGAGATTGCATGAAAGTGTTTCTCAAAGTCAAGTTTCCATAGTGGTGGAGAATGCACCTCGAGTTTGGGAAAAACCTCTTGTCCTACTGAACTGAATGAATGCTGCTTCTTTCCAGCAGATGAGATCTAACAAGGTATTTTATTTTTCCTGTAAATTTTAAGTGGTTCTATTGACTAAAAAAATTAGGATTTTTTTCTTAGGTGTTTGGCTGACACTGAAGTTCCTCCTTTGCCCTGCTCCAATACTTGTCCTTTCAGTGCTGTCAGACTTTTCCAGCATGCTATACTCTCATTTTTTTGTCAGCTCACTTCCCTTGTATCATTTTACAGTCAGCAATACTGGTTTTGTGTGCTTCATCACCTGTGCTGTAACACCTCTGCATGTGCAATGCCAAATGCTTTATACTGTAAAAGAAGAAGCCCTTGCTAGCAGAAGCATTTGTGGTATCTTCCTCTTGCTGTTGTTTGTGTCTCCTTTTGCTTTTGTGTGGAAGGGTAGTGATGGAGTATGGTAAAGGATGCTGCATATTTGTTTACAGAAGTAGAGGAATGAGGATGTTTTGTTAAAATTATGGACTTATCCAGTATTCTCTATTTTACAGATGTAGATGTCCAAGATATGTATTGACAGCATACTATACATAAGCCATGATAAACATTTCAGTTGCTTGCTAAGCTTTAGTAAAACTCTATGGTGTCTGGTTGTTCAGGGATATAGTTGTGACAGCTTAGAAGTTTGATGGAGTGATATTATAAAACTGTCATTTGTACAACATTAAGGATGAGAGCTTTGTGCAGGAGTTTTATGACTGAGAAACTTCTAATGAGCAAATTAGTTGGAAGACTTTGCAGCTGGCAGTTCAGCAAGGCTTAGGAATTACTCATATCATCACAATGTATTTGCATTTAAAGACAAAAGGTTTCTGTGGCATCAATGATGAGAGTCTAAAGCAAGGTTTTGTAAACAGTGTCCATTTAAACAAAGTCAGCTTTAGTTCTGGTGTATTACTAATGGTAAGCTTAGTTTTTTCAAGCAGCAAATGGGTAAAAATACATCACTCATGTGAAAGGAGAGCTTTAACTCTGTGAACAAGGCACTAGAAGCACTTCCAAAATCTGTTGTTGGTATAAGAAGTGAAAGTAAAGCATTAAGAGTTAACATATCTTTCGATAGATGCAGGAGATGACATTCCTGTTTTGTTTAAAGCTTACTATTAAAACTTCTCCACTTGCCTGAGCTGCCAATGGGTGGATAACTGTTGGCCATGGCTTCAGTGGTCACCTCTAAGTTATGCAGGGATGCTAGCCACTGCATTATGCCAGACTGCACCAGTGGCTGCAGAAACTGCATTCTCTTAAGCTTGATGGTCCTGTAAGCCTTGGAGCAGCCTTGGATTTATGTATAGATCATGTCCCAGGGAAAGTGCAGGGGGCAAGGAAAAATTCATAGCCATAAGTTACCTTAAAAAGACACCAATTTTAAGATAAACTCCTGTAGCTCTTAGTGTTAATGCAGTTTTGATATGGTTTATGTTTTACTTGGGCAAAAACTCCCAGTTACGCAATCTAATGTTTTGATTAAAGGCCAGGACATTTATCTGCATTTGTGGTGCCAGTCCCACAGGGTACTCTGAAGGCACTGAACAAATCCAGAGTTGTTTGTACTGGTCTTGCCCTCTTTTCAGTTTTCCTCAGTTTTCTGCTTCAAGGCACCTGTCTCTTAGCAGCCTAGTTTCTCAGGGGGTTCACAGAGATGGTGATTCTGCTTTTTGGAAGGATTTTAAACTTTGAAACTCCTCTTTGTTGTGGATTGTGGATTCCTGCCCCTAGTGGTGTCTTATTCTTACTGTCATATTGTTAATAATTATTAAATGTGAATTTGGGCACTGAAATTACCTGGCTACTGACAGAAATTTTGAGAGTCAACATTAATGTGCATATTTCATCACACTGTGAGCAGCTGCATAGTCTTAATGCTCTTGTGTGAATTCTATGACAAACACACACTTTCTTCAGTTTGGAGAATGTTTTGTAGAAATTGTTTTTACAGATTTTTTTTGATATCCCCATTATCAGGGAAGTAAATGCTATGATCATAGCTAGATGGTATTTGGATGTGCACTGTGAAGGGGGCTGAAACAAAAGTTCTTCCTTCTCCCTCCCCCATTTCTCCACCTGCTTGCTTCCTCCAGACAAGCCTCATAATTATCCTTCTGTGCCTGATCTGTGCCTGCAGGAAAGACCAACAGCATGGTATTTCCAGTCAGGCAGGGTGGGGAGCTAGTCCATGGCTTTGTCTGAGCAGCTGAGAACTTCATCTGAGCCATGCCGTGGTGTACAGTAACACCGACCTGTGCCATCGGCAAGGAAAGCACTGAGCAAGTGTTGGGGCCAATATTTATAGCCCACTACATAGCAGTCCTGGAAGGAGAGACGGAGAGGGAGTGTGAGAGAAATCTTGGCTGAACTGAGGGCAATTTTATTTCAGGTCTCTGTTATTTAAGCAAGGTTAAATAAATCCCCCTTGTCAAGTTTAATCTTCTCTTGGTGAATCATAACAGAGCTGCTTCGCGTTATGGCCAGGTGGAAGCAACAGATCTAAAGCAAGACCTTTGAGGGTAAGTCATTGATTTAGTGTTGCTTGTGCCTCCAGGGTCCCAGCCAGCTCACTGCCCTTCGAGGGCACTGCCTCAGGAGCTCGGTACTCGTTGTGACTGCAGTGTAGTGCTGCCTGCTGTGTAAGGATGTTCTGCGTGTGGGGTTTTGTATATGGTTACAGGGGAATATCAGGTGGTTTCTTCACTTAGCAATGTGCTTGGGAAGGTCAGATAGCATCAGAGAAGAAATACAAGCAGTCTGCTTATACTACTGAAAGTAGTGCATGTTGTTTAAACTACTGTCTCTTAGTAATGGCTAGGTTGTAGCTTCAAGCATCCATATCTTGGTGTTATAGATGGTTCTACCACATAGAAAGCCTGTCCTGTATGTTCTGTTTTTAGTAGTAGAAAAACAAGAAAAAAGTTTGACTCAAGCTTCTGTCTGCTGTTGTCAGTACTCTGTTTTTCTATGAGGAACAGGACAGTAGTTAATGGATGTTCTTGCAGACCTCAGTTTAAAATATGAATTTAAAAAAGTAAAAAGGGGGTGGTGGTGGTGGTGGTGAATGGGTTATTAGGAGACAAAAATTCTCCCTCCTTCATGAATTGTTCAAGGTGACATAGAACACACCCCCCTGCAGGATATTCCCTGATAACAGAAGGGAAATGATTGTTTACAGCAAACTAATAACCAAGGTGAAAGAGAGATTCTCCTTTGCCTACCTTTACACAGGCAGCTCCCTACAGCTTTTGAAAAATGAACCCTTTTCCATTACTCACAGTGTCTTTCCAACAGCCTCCTCAATACATACAAGCTGCTGAGTTCATTAGTCTTCTTTGTTTGCATATTCTAGGGCGTAATTTTAAAAGGTTACCTAAAAAGGGGATAATTCTCCTAAAACTCTCTGCTGGCAGCAACATGTGTGAAGTCTGTACGATTCAATGTTGATGTTTACTATGGTTAACCCAGAGAAAATTAATGTGTTGCTTAAAGAACACAGCGTTTCCCTGAATGAAATTTATCAGTTGACAGCCTTGGAATTACTTCTTTAAGTTAAGAAAATATAGACTTTGGCACTGGTTGAAGATTTTTGGGGGTGAGTGGGAGGGTGGCTTGCAACTCCAGAGGGTGTTAGACACATACTGAATATGTGTTGAAAACAAAAGTGTGTTAAAATAACTTTAAGCTTGAGACTCAAACTAACAAATAAAAGGAAATGCAAGAGAGGGCTTACATGAGATCCTGAACTTTACTTGTTAACAGCAATGTTTTGCACACACAGGGCATGTAACATAAACAACTGTCCACTGGTTTAAAACTTACCAAGCAAAGGTTAAGAACAGTGGTGGTTTCCAGGTAAGAAAAAGAGTCTGTATGAGGAACTGTAGGAAAAAAAATGAACATATTTAAAGATCATGTTGATTGCTGTTTCCTCTGTGTATCATATAGTACACATTTTGATTAGGACACTGTTTATCACTAACACTGGAAACATTAAGAAACTACTTTGGGAAATGGAACAGATGAGACAGAAATGTACATTATATGGACAATTAACACTAATAAAACTAATCTGCTGGGAAATTTTCTCATTATGGAGCTATTCCAGTACATGGCATTGAAAAAAAAAAAAATAATGTATCAGCTGTCTTATAACCAGTGAAATTTAAAGGACAGGACTGTCACATCTGTTTGAGGTTTATAAATAAATGATAAATGTAAGCTGAAACCTCCTATTTTTCCTCTTCCTTACCCAAATTTATCTATGCTTCTGTTTTGAAGGGGATATGGATGTTCTTTTGTCTAGTATCTTGGCCAAAATGCAACTAATAAGAAATGAGAGTAAGTATACTTGTTGAAAAGGGACTTAGCATAGTGTATTTGGACACAGTATTTTGGACTTGCCATTAGGTCACTTCCTCAGAGTTCCATTGTTGTAACTGGACATCTGTAGACAATCACAGCCTTGACAGTTTTTGCTGTTACTGTATTTTACCATTCCTGTGACCTTTATTACTCCAGGCATACAAGTGATTAACTACTGGCCAATCTGCATGGTCCTTAATAGAGCATAAACTGTTCTTCAGTAGCTGCCTGTGTATTTCTATCATTCCCCTGTGTTAAAGGAGCTTACTTCTTGGTAATGGCTAAGAAAAGGGCTCTCATTTATAACCAGGGACCACAAACTGCAAGTGTGTAGAGTGTTGTGGAGTAGCTGATGCAGAATGGTGTCCATCTGACCTCACAATGAGGTAGGCTGGTTTGCTTCCCCCATATAATTTAGTAAAACATTTTCTATCTTGCATTTTAAGTGACATTCAGGGGAAGTTGTGGAGAATAATGTCAGGATTGGAGATACTGCTGGTCTCTCTCCAGGGAAGAGAATAGCCTCTGAGCTGAATTTGACCTGATCATGAAGATCTTGGTATAAGTGTGGTATGAGCTCTGTAGGTATTTTTTGTTCTTTGTGATGGAGTTTTCTTGACCCTTCCTAAGCCCCACAGAGAGATGCTTTAATGGCATGTTAACCTACTGATCAGTGAACTCTGTGTTAATGGGTCATGTCAGAGGCAGAGATTTTCTCTCTGATTGCTGGGATTATCCATGGAAACTCCAATTACCTGCTGGTGCTGGGGTGAGAAAAGTCACACGCTGCCTCTTTAGCACTTGTGGCTGTAGGAATTTTAACAGCAATGGATGTCGCAGGGCTTAATATTGAGGGGGTTTTACTACAGTTAATATGTCTGGGGGGGGCTGCCATGTGGTTACCTGCTAGGATGGGATGAAAGCCCAGGCTGGCTGAGGCTGAACTTGTCTTTCAGAGGTTTTACAAAACAGATGGCTGGAAAAGCTTCACAGTAAAGGATAACTTTTTTTTTTTATGATAACCCCTTATCCCCAGTAATAATTGGAGCAGGAGCAAAGACATAGAGCCATGCCCACTAATGTCTGTCTTTCTCTTCATCACCATGTTGTGTTTGAGGTTGGATCTGGGTTACCTTTGGGTTTTTTGGATGTCAAAAGCCAGCCTGCCTTTTTTTTTAAGTCATTCTAGGCCTTGAAACTGTGTGTAACTTCAGCTTTAGCAGCTGTGTTTCCAGGGAATGGTGTAACCTGGGACGTTTGCTTTCATGTTGTGTTTGCTGCTATTTAGCTTGCTCTCATGTTCCATTTGAGGAGTCCCTGTCAGAACTAGGTAACCAGAAAGGCACAACAGCATCACCCACACTCTGCATTAGTGGGGGAGATGAGATTATGGCATAACCAAAAGAAGTACATGTGAACATGTACTACCTAGTGCTTCTTATCATTGAATTTCCTGTAGGGGTGAGAAACAATGGTTCCATCAGTGATGTTATGTACAGATACCATGACAGTATTTGATGTCTGAGGGAAATGCTGCTTACCCTAGGAGCAGGTGCACGTTCAGCAACATGTGTGTTTACAGAAGACTCTGTGTGGGCATTGAGTCCCTTGATCACTGACCTTTCTTTTTCCCTGCACACAGGAAGTCCAGACTTGTTTTGGCAAGACTTACTCATTCAACTAGTGCTCATTTAGGCAGACCAAGAATGCAGAGAATGGTTGCTTATTAATGTTGGTTTAGAAATAACACTTGCAGTGTGAACAGTCCTTTCAAGTTTATCTTAGTCTTTGACATGATATGTAAATACTTATAGCATGAAAAACACTGAAGTTTCAATGCCAATTAAAAAATAGTGAGTTTTTGATCTGCTGCTTTTAATTTCTTTGCAATGTTTAATATTTGTGTAAAAACAAAAATTGTCATTGCTACTCTTCTCTGTCATTTGGAGTTAAACTACTGAGTATTGGTAGCCCCAGACATATCTTAAAATCTGATCTAGATTGACATTCTCATGCTTCAGTAGTTACAAATGCACAAAACCACCTTGACTTTATGGAAAGAAGGATTTTGGAAAAGAGCTGGAGCTTTTAATGTGCTTTTTAGTTCAGGTGCTGTTTTTCATATTGGCTAAGATGGGCAGACTTTAACATGAGTGACCTTCAACAAAATAGCCTTCAGTGACCACTCAGAGGAAGAACCAGGCAACTACTCTGTGCTCTAGAATTCAAACTGAAAGTCTTCAACCTGTTGCTTCCTATGCCAGACTGGCACTCAAGAATGCATTTCTCCCAGCAGAGGTCAAATTATTCTGATTTTTTTTTCTTACTACTTTGTGGCCCACATTGTTACTTGGCCCACAGGCCTTATGTTTTGGAATCTCCCTCTTAAGGTCAAGATACCCTTTACTTAGACTTTGCACTCTGTGCCAGAGCACTGAAGTGGGACCATGGTTTCTGTAAAAATTAAAATAAGCCAGTGAATCGTGGTTATTTACTGTATTTCATCCCACCTTAGAAAGCATAAGTGTAAAGTCTGTTTTTTAATTAACAAGCACATTGTCCCAGGGCTTTGACTTGGAAAATTACATATCAATATCTAGATAGTTTAGCAGACCATTCATCTCTCCCTCTAAGCCATAAATAATATCCTTCAACTTCCCAGGAATGTTTTTCTGCTTACTTTTAGCAGTCATAGGTACATATGAAGTACTAATAATCAAGGTAAAATAAATGAAGGGTGGAATTGAATGAGGCTATGCCATTTGCTAAACAAAAACTCCCAGTTCTTTCCATCCTTGCATCATCTTTACTTCATCACTACAGTGGCTTGTCATGACATCCAGCAAGAGTTTTGCCTACTAACCTTGAAATGTATCTTTGTATTTATTGTCAAGACCTTGCTGGCAAATTGAGCTTGACAATGAGAGGGTGAAGGCAGAGGGAAGCAGGGTGACCTGGGACACACAGTTCTGTTAAAACCTTTCAAGATCCTTAGAGTGCCTTTTCCTTTCCAACGAATCATATTACCAACTGGGCACCTAGTTCAGTTAGCTAATCATTAATACAGGATCTGTGAATTATGGATCTTGTAACCCTTTCTCTCATTAATTAATTTTGTTGTGTGTGCTAAAATACTCTTCTTCCTGATGCTGTGAGAGCCTTTAACAGAGGCAAGTGCACTGAAAGTTGGTCCAGGTTGTCTCAGAGGTGTGTTGTTCAGCATTTGCCCAGAGCCCTGCTATTGTCTTGGCCTGGAGGAAACCAGGTCTGCTGGCACCTTCTCTTAGCCAGCAAATCTGGGGACTGGCTCATGGTAGGTGCAGTTGGTGGGCAGCCCTAAAAGTTAGGCAGCAGCTGCCCAGGGCTCCTGACACTTGTAGAGGTGAGTGTGTAAGGTGAGATGCTGTGCCATGCCCTTCTCTTGGGATGGTTTTCATTTGGGATAATTCCTTTTTCCTTGTGCTGAAAACTGCATGTCAAATAACTTTGATGCATGTGTAGTTCTGGTTGCTTTGGTAGACGTGGCCTTCAGCTACCTTGTGCTAGTAAAGCAGGGCCAGGTAGGCACCAGGTGATGTTCATCTCTATTCCTTCTTCACACTGCCTGTCTCAGCCATTTGTAGTGCATGTGAGTAGCTTTTCTCTCATGTTTTCTCACTATGGTAATAGAACAAATTTAAAAGAATTACCCTTGCATTTCTCAGGGTTGCCTTGGCTCAGTGAATCTCCAAGACAGGTTCAAGCCTGCTGTCTCTCTCCTCTATGTTCAGAGACACTGTCAGAGCACTTCTCCTGTGCCTCCCTGGCCGCCCAGACATGCTGCTATGGCTTCACATCCTGTGCCTCTGAAAGCAGTGTCCTGTGAGTGGAGGCAGCAGTGGGAGCTAGCTGGCTCTTGCTCTTTCAAGCCCATCCTGCTTTGCTTCCCAAGAAGATGAAGAATTGCATGTACAGTACAAGATTTTTTTGCAGCCTTTTTCAACAGTTTGAGGGAAGGAAATTGCATACCTGCTGGATGTGGCCAGAGAAGGGTGTTTTTTAAAATGCAGTTTTAAACAAGCCCAGTTTTGAGCAAGCCCAGCTAAGATGCTGTGATATAAGGGAATTATTTATGAAGTGCATGTATGGTCAGAAAATGACTGTGTACAAATACTGTCATCGTTCTCCAGAGAGCCAAAATCTGTCTGTCTTCCAAGATATATCTGCTTTCTTTAGCTCAAAAGTAAATGCTGATGACTTTTTACTTTTATTGACTCTGCAGTGGTATGAGAAAATGAGCTGGATTCTATTCTGGTTTGTTGATTTGTCAACAAAATTGTTAATTGCTTTCTACGGTGAGCCAGAGAGCAGGCAGCGTGACTTCAGGTCAGGCTCCAGGTGTGGCATGTAAAGCAGGCTGGTAGAAGAACAAATTGTTTTCTTTTTGTTTGTTTGTTTTATTTGTTTGAAACTTGTAGATTAAGAAAATGTACCTTGGAGTCATTGTAAGACAAATAATGAATTTCATTGTGTCACTTCTGCCAAACCACGTTTCATCCTATACTTGTGCTATTAAGTCTTATTTCTGTCATGAGGTTTTTGACTATTTCTGCCTGTTTGCAGCATCTTAACTTTTTCTACTCTCAGAGCTCTTTATTCTAAAGTAATATCTACCACTTAAAGAGCAATTTGCATCCTGAGAAGATTCTGAACATCTCTGGTAATGTTTCTTTCCTGTAGGGAAACAGCAACGTGCATGTTTTTAAGATGAGAGCCAAAGAGTGTGTTTAGTAACTTATTCTGGGCACCCAAGGAATTGGTGCTATTTAATCTCAGAGTAAGTGTCTTGATTGTGTAATTAACTTTCAGCTCAAAGCATATAAATGACTGGAAATGAATTATAAAAAAATAAGAAGAAAAAACTTTAAAAAATGCACTGATTGCTCAACCTGTACTGGTTCAACCAGTACTTTATAAAACATGCCTGGGAAGAGAGGCTGACACTTGGTCCTGAGGCCAGGAAGCTAGATGATGTCTCCATGATACAGCATTGAAATAATCAGGCATATTTGCCTTGGAACATCAGCCTAGCTCTGTAACTCAAATGAAGTAAGAGCTGCTATCTCTTTTCTGTTCAGATTTTCTATGGAATGCAGGGCATGATGTAAATGACAGAGGGTTTTGCTTTTGATGTAGAATCCACTGAAGTTGGCAGTAAAATTCTGACAAGAAGACAGCAAATCAAGGGAATGCAGGATCATGATGCAGTTCAGTGTGAAGAAGCCACTAAATTTGTGGTTGCTTTCTGTGAGCAGTAATTTTATGATTCAAAATGATGCAAGTGATATCAAGTCAAGTTTGGGGTTCTTAATAGACTTTTCCTTATCTAGAGTTCAAGGTACATAGAAAGATGAAGAGTTTAACAAAATATTGAAACAAACTGGGATTTCTTTTACCACGATGAATGAATTAAGGATTCCATTGAAATCAGGCTGCAGAGCACATCATGTGGTGGACAGAATTTTAAGGAAGCTTCCTGAAAATTGATGATGTTGGGTGTGCCTGATGCAGTTCATTAATGGGAAGAAAGGGGAGATTTTAGGATTAGGTGAGTTTATCCTGTGTCTGATGTTGATCTACAAAGTAATGCCAGCCTGTATGCCCAGCTGTTGAATATTGTATGTACAGTCATACTCAAAATATATTGAAATACCTGACATCTCAACATTAGAGGGGAGTTTTATGCCTTCCTGTAAGCTAGAGCATAGCCACACCAAAAGAATATAAATACTGGAAATCTTCCACAAAGGAAAAGGGAAAGGAAAAAGTGTAATGAGACTAATCCAGTTAGTTAACCTAAGTAGTAATGGATTTCAACATTAGTGAAAGTTCATGTTTATTGAAAATAAATACATACAGTCAAATACATGCTATCTGAAAATATTATCTGACATATGCCCTCATGGTTATATTTCTTTCTGTCAAGGGAAGATTCTACTCCATAGTAGAGGAGGTATCTTAGGTTGTTTCAGGGATTTCAGTGACATTGCTCTTGGAGGAGGATATTATTTCACATGGGTATGTCTGGTGAAATTTGAGGCCCTGGTGTCTGTCTTTAGAATACTATGCTGCACAGGTCCTCAGAGGATTTATGAGAAATACTCACATTTCAGTTGTTGACAGTATCATACTTGCCTTATTTATTGGTCCTGTCATCTCTGTGCTTTTGGACATATCACCTTTAATTGTTCTGAACAATTGCAGCAACACCTGCTGGCAAGGCCAGGGCTGATCTACTGGAAGCTTTCCCGTGCTTGACGTCAGCCAACAAACCATTTGTGTCCTTAGCAGATGGTTTTCATTTCTTTTTCACATGGGATTTACTTAGATCTATTCTTCTACTCCAGTAAAGGCCAAGCCACCTCTTTCAGACTGTTTACCAGCAGACAAATGTATTGACTGCATTACTGGCACCAAAATTATATAGTTGTTAGTTATCCCCAATGTTGATGTATTTTTGGTGTGCTTTATGATTTCACTTTGTCTCTGTTCTTCTGTTTTACAGAAGTTTGACATTTCATATTTTTAACCTTCTAATTAAAAAACATATCCTCTACATTGTCTGCCTTTAGATTACAGGTTAACCTGCTGGTGTTGGCTCTGGTTATTTTAGATTACAGATCAACCTGCTGCTGTTGTCTCTGGTTATTTTAGATTACAGGTCAACCTGCTGCTGTTGGCTCTGGTTATTTTTCCTACCCTATTACCAGCAGTGACTTTTGCTTACATTTGCTTTTACATTTTTCAAAATGCTTGGTTCTTTGCTTGTTTACATTCTGTATGGTTTTACAAATTTCTGATTGCTTCCTCACAGTTCCTTTCCATTTATTATGCTTTATGCCACAAAGGCTTTGGTTCTCATTTAAACAAAACCAGAACCAAAAAACCCAACAAATAATGAAAAAATGAAATATACCCAAGGGAATAGCCTTACAATGGAGAACAGTAAAAAAACTACACATTTTTGCTGATATGTGCTTTGAATCTTTTTGTTCTTGGGGTGATGTGTCATCTAAGTAGGAGACAATAGTATCTGTTTCTTTTGACAGTCTAGATATGAATAAGTTAAAATTTCCACATTACTTGGAATTTTGTAGGTTCAATTCTTGGCTCATTGTTTTTCAGTGGGGTAGCTGCATGAGTCTGCTGGTGCCTAAATGATGTTTCAACAATGTACAACGTGGATGTATACCTATAAAGTATGTCTAAAGATTTCAGACTAAACCCTGATATACAGCAACAATGTATTCCCTCTCTCCTTCCTTTCTCTGCCAAAAACGTTACTCTCTCCTCCTAAAAAACCCCTGTGCTCAAAAGCAGACTTCAGCTATCATAGAATCCCAGAGGGGCCAAGCAAACCCTACTGCTTTATTGAATGCAAGAAAAAAGGTATGCAGTTTCTCAGTCTTTCTGCAGCAGTGGAAGAGTACTAAAACCAGTACACTGCCCTTGTGTCACAGATTTTGCTGGATACCTTTATAAAATGCAAATGTAAGCAGTCCTGGGCGTGGGTTCTTACTTCTCTGTGAGCGTATCTTCTGCTGTCAAGAGAGCTAGTCAGGGCTCACAAAGTCTCAGGGATGTTAGTCCTCTGCCTTGGAATAAATAGAGAGGTAGGTAAGTAAAGTATTAATAAATAAAGTATTTCAGAGACCCAAACTATATTATATTACTAAAGCTTAAGTGTATTTGCCCTAGCAGCTTATGTACTGAGTAATGGACTTCCTCTGATTCTGCTTATTAGTGTTAATTATACTAAATTGACAATTTTGTCCTGGGACTTTTCAAGCAGTGTGGTTGTCTGTTCCTTGACTCAAAGCAAATTCCATCTTGACTTGGGGAAAGAATCCCCTCTATTATACTCAGGTCTCCTCCTAATTAAGAGTTAAAATCACATGCATGTGAAGCCCTGTACAGAGATATTCCTTAATATGGTATAATTTTGGCACGAACACATCAGGTTGTATTAGCTAAGTAAATTATCCACTCTCGCCCCCACCACCCCTTTCCTCAGCAGTAAGATGCCAAAGCCTTTGCATTGATACAGTTAACAGTTTGCAGCCATTCTTTCTTCTTGGAAGGTTCCAGTTATAATCATCTCCAGGTTCCAATCTGTGCTGTACATGGCCATCGAAGTGGTGTTTTTGTACCCATTCCAACCACCTGGGTCCCATTACTCCCATTTGGTTCACATTGCACTGGCTTCCTGTCTGCATTACTGAATTTATTTTAATTTTTGAGCATTTAACATAAAAGATCTGTATGTGCAAAAAAAAAATAAATTCCCCAACCCATCATCCAGAAGGTTCATTTAATCTCTGCATATTCTTACTACTTCATTGCAATATCAGTCCATAGGAAGAGAGTGTCAAAGTGTAAGAATGCCTCTTGTCAGCCTTCCTCTGTAGAGCACAGAATGTTTTTAAAATACTAGTTTTTAAAATCCCAACAACCCTGATTCTTACAGACCCACAGAAAAATGCTAAAAGAGATCTCCAATTGTCAGCTGACCTATGGCTGTATCCTAAGGCAGTATCCTTATATACTTAAGCTACTTGAGACACTTTTCTGATCTCTTTTTAAATGGATATTCTGTCAACTTCACTGGTGTCTCTAGAGCACATGGCATGCAACAAAAATGTTGTGTTGTGCAGCAATGACTGATGCTGAGGCTAAATTTGCTGTTCTCTTTCTCACTGGGAATTCATTGGAATTTATGGGATGCTTTTTTCATTTCCTTAAGATGTGCTAGAGCATCTTTCATAGCTCAAGTGTTTGCATTGTGCTGCACTTCAGAGATTAATGATAGGTAAGCAGGAATAGTTTATTACTTGTCAGCAAGGGCAGTGATGATGCTATCCAAAAACATGCAGAGAGCCTTAGACCTTTCTACATGAATGTGTGAAGACAGAGGAAGATTGATCAAGACAGTAGAGTACTTTTTCTTTCTAATCAGTTAGAATTTTTAATTATATACTAGCCCCACAAGTGAACAGAGTCTAGCTCCTGTGGCAAAGCAGGAGGTAAACAATGTCAATGGCCAACCTCCTCATTCCTCCTTTGCTTTCCTTTCCTCCCTAGACTAATGCCTTCTACCTCACTCTTACCATTATTTTCTTTCTCTAAAACTGATGCTGGAATCTACACATCAGATGCATAAAATAAGCTATGCATAGAGCATCCAGTCTGAATTAGAGATTTTTGTATTGAAGTCACAGATGTTTTTCCCAAGTTCCTGGTCATTGGTATAGGAAGATGTACTAATGTATGGGAAGTTACAGCTCCCCAGCAGAAGTAAGGCCAAAATACTACTCCATGCAGGCTACCCTGCCATTTCAAACAGCAGTATCAAATGGCTCTATTCCTGTCTCAGAAGACTGTGGAGGGGATACACAACCACTAAGTAATTCCAGTACATTTTACTGGGTAAAAAAGTGAGAGAGACAGAGGGGGGATTCATTTCCATGAGTGGAAATGATCATCTAGTCTAGAGGCCAGTCCTTAGGCTATCTACCTGGATGTATTCACCTCTGTTATATGCCTGTTGGGGTCAAGAAAGCAAAAGAAAAGTATGGGTCTTGGCTTCCATAAATTGAAATGGCAGATGTGGAAAGCTATGCCATAAATACTAGAATACTGTGAATTTTTAACTTGGTTGGAAGGTGAAAAGACAAAGGCACAGCTGAAAATGCTAGCTGATTAGTCTTGTGTGTAAAATCTCTTTAAGGGGCAATAGCAAAGTTCTGTACAAAAATTAATTAGAACACAACAGAGTCAGTTGTGATCAAAGAGCAAACATTTATTGTGAAATATATTGTTGCTGGACACAATTCATTTTAAATTTATTAGATTCCATAAATTGTTTTCTGATAGGTTAGGAACAGAGATATATCAAGCTTATGCACATAATACTGGCTCTGGTAACTAGCTAAGTGAATTATAGTTTTGAAGTATATACTTACCCTTTAATAATAGTAGCCATCAGCAATGAAACTACATGGAAATGGTGCTCATGTGTTTTTCAGGATTACAAAAGCACTTCTAGCACAGAAGAACATGTTGATATTAGCAAAATAAAACTCCATGTTCCTCATATAAGGAGTGAGGGAGAAAGTACACATTGGTTTCCTCTTATTGGGATGCATATTTGAAAACATGGATTCTTGCATCACTAAGGATCTGAAGTGTCTGTATCCAAGGTGCTCCTGGTTCTTGTAATATATATGGAATTATGATGGAATTTTTATGAATTGCTATGTTCTGTGTTGTTCTTGATCTTTTGTTAGAGTCAGAACAAATCTATCCTGTTTACAGCATGATCACCTCCCTACCTTGCTGATTTAACCTGTACCTGCAGAAATGCCCATGTGGGTAGAAGCTGCCCCATGTCCTGCTGCCCCAGCAGCTGCCCCTGGTAAAACAGACCCATAAGGCCCTGGTTATCTCTTGCTTTGTAGTGTTGGTTCATAGAGTACTGTTAAAACACAAAGCCAATTTTACTAACTTTTTTCCTGTGCTGAAGTGAAGGAAAATGTAAAAATTACAGTGTATGTAGAATTAAAACTACAATGTCAGTCTGATCAGTTCAGGTTATAGTCATAGTGGCAGGAGGAATGTGGGAATGAGGGGGAGGAAGGTGAGCAGTGGTCTCACTTTTGTAAACCCTCAACTTAATTGCACACCTCCCTTGCTGTTCTGTGGATGTAACTAGACCTTTTAGTTTGAACCTGTGCTCATTTTATCCCATGGCAGATTTGGATTCCTAAGAGATAATCATTGTGTGTTGCTGTGGAAACCAAACTTACTGATGTACGTTACACAGAAAAGGAACCTTTTTTTTTTTCCCTTTTTCTGTGTCCTACTGTAATTAATTTTCAAGTCCAGCCCTTTGTGAATGTCAGAGATGATCTGGTAAAGTAGAACAATATATTTTCCATTTAGAAGAATCCTAAAACATCTGTTCAGTAAAGAGACCTGATGGCTGAAGGATGGGGAGAGCATATATATTCTCTGTACTGCGTTTGGTTATTGAGCACAGGATGTATGCCAAACTCTTCAGGAGAGCAGCAGGATGTTTTTGCTTTAAGATTATTCTGATATCTTGGGCCTTTTTAATGTTGTTCAAAATATCTGGTAGCAATTTAAATATAATACAGTCCCTTCTCTCTAATTTGGAAAAGGAATGAGTTTCTCAAAAAGAAACTGTCTTTTGGGAATGTCCAGGTGTGCACATGTAAATCCTGTGGAAGGTTGCACAGCATCAGACTTTTGTTTTCTGAATAAATATCCTATTGTAAATCAGCAGGCATGAAGCCAAGTTATAATAGAAGAATTTATTATAATTTAATGTAGATGGTGGATAGAATGGATAGATTGTAATTGAAGCTAAGTGAATAATTCCAGTAAATAATTTATTCAATGAATTTATCCTGTTTTTCTACTCAGAGATTATTTTTGCTCCCCCCCTTCACCCTTCCTCTCCATGTTTTATAGCCTCTGGGTTTGTTTTTTTTTTCTCTAACCAAAAGGATGAGGATTCTCTGTTTCCTTACAGGCTGGACTGTGGCAGCATTGTTGTTCTGTGCTTCTACATCCCCAGGCATGCACAGCTGGGACCCCATGCTCAGGGGAATGCTGGTTAAGTTGGTGGGGTTCTGTGTGGGACACTTCCACTACAGCAACAATGCTTACAGAGATGTGGGTCTGGCTGCTAATGCCAGTGCCTGCAAACACTGATCTTGCCACTGCAAGCAGTTCTCTCTGTGCCAGGTGACTCTGAGCACTGCAGTGGGTATCCCTTCAAGGCAAGAATTACTTATGTCATGAGGTTTGAGCTTCATTGTCTGGGTTCATAGTTGGGTAGGACCTACTCAGTGAAGACCTACTTAAGGTAGTTAACAAGAGACTTTCTAGAGGGTGAGAATCATGTTTCACTAGGGCCATCAACATATTGAGTTTGGGGGGGTTTTGTATGTGTGGTTTTATGGTTTTGCTTTTTTGGGGCTTCAAGGAGAGAGTAGAAATATTTGTGCCATCCAAACTCCTTTCAAAAAAATGTGTGCATTCCAAGGAATTTGTTTACAGAGTAGAAGCAGTGCTGTTGGGCTGTAAGCCTTGTGGCACTTTGCTTCTGTTACCACATATGCTAGCATTCTGTCTGTTGATCAGGCTGGCCAAGATGCTGGGTTCTTGCTCTTGTTCTGTCCTTTTCCAGTTTTGAAAACATCATTTCTGGACTTTGGAGGTTTTAATCAAGCTTTGTCTCTCCCCAGCAGCCTATCCTTTCTCCATCAGGGTCTTGAGCAAAGATTACTAGATGCCTACATGTTCAATTGATTCATCAAAGTAAGTGTAGCCAGCAGGTTAAGGGAGGTGACTTTCCCCCTCTGCTCTGGAGACCCCCACATAGAGTATTGTGTTCAGCTCTAGGGCCACCACCATAAGAAAAACTTGGACCTATTTGAATGGGACCAGAGGAGGGCTACAAAAATGATCCAGGGGCTGGGGCACCTCCCCAGTGAGGACAGGCTGAGAGAGTCAGGGATGTTCAGCCTGGAGAAGAGCGTGCTCCACGGGGACCTTATTGCAGCATATCAGTACTTAAAGGGAGCCTACAGGAAAGATAGAAGGAACTCTTTTATCAGAGAGTGTAGTGACAAGACAAGGGGTAATGGTTTTAAACTGAAAGAGGTTAGGTTTAGATTAGATAGTAGGAAGAAATTCTTTACGGTGAGGGTAGTGAGGCACTGGAACGGGTTGCCCAGAAAAGTTTTGAATGCCCCATCCCTGGAAGCGTTCAAAACCAGAGCACAGCCTTGAGCAAGCTGGTCTAGTGGAAGGTGTCCCTGCCCATAGCAGGGAGGTTGGAGCTAGATGATCTTTAAGGTCCCTTCCAACCCAAATCAATCTATGATTCTCTGGTTTTTTAACCAGTTCTCTCAAAGGTCCAAGCTAGTCGTCCACACTTCAGGTAACAATAGATGCAGTATTTTGTATCATTTTCACTCTTTATTGCTTTGAGTAGTAGAAGAGTTTCATGACTGATATTTGAAGTAGGACCCACTAAAACAAATCCAGCTTCTGATATATTCATACCTATTGTTACACCAGATGGGTTGCAAACTTAAGTAGACACCACTTCCTCAGGATTCCAAGGTCACAGCTTGCTTAGTGCTCAGGTAAATGGAGCACAAGCTGAGACAGAATTTGGCCAGTAGCATGAACTTTTGGCATTTTGATGTTTGATTTTGGAGCTCTGAGCCACCAGACTGGGATACAGGAATTGAACCTTTAATGTAGCAGGAGATCCTAAATAAAATGCTCATGGCTCATGCTCTTCCCTCCCTCCTGTGAGAGCCCTAGATTAATATACAGTGGTGAGCAGATCTTACCATGGCTATAAATTTTCTGAGTTCAGCCCCACAGCTACTAGATCAAGGTCTGTAGGTAGATTCCAGTGTCATTCTGCTTCATGTTTTACCTCTTTGCCCTTCAATTTTATGTTTAGTGTGTGTTAGTATAAAAATCTTCTGCACCACAGAACCAGGGCTCTTCCACACCCTGTCTCGCTTCTTGCTCCCATAGCTCTAGGGCATCTACCTGTGGAGAAGGGCTTTAATCCCAGCACTGTTTATTCAATGCAAGTTTGGAGTGGTGTAACACAAGGTCATCCACCTTCTCTGTGCTGCTGTGTGTCAGACTTGGTCATTGAGCAGCTCTGATTTCTTAATAAGGCTTGGAGTTTTCTTCTGAAAAAAGTGGAGTTGTTTGGTTTTACATAGATAATCCATGTACTCTTCAAAGTGACACTGTTCCTCTTGAACCATGTCAAACCATTTGAGTTTAATATAAAATTATAAATGCAAATTATTTTAATAATAGAATGTATGAACAATAGTCTAATCTGTTCAGCAGTCTGGTGTATTTTTTCATTTATTTCTATATTAATATTGGAGCAAAACCAATAATTTCTGGTGCTTTTACAGCTGTAAAAACATGCCTATTGCAAAAAGAGACTAAACTGTACCAAAGGACTCACTGTGCCAGCAATATTTAATACTTCATTGTAGGTCCACTGTTTTAAACATCTGTCCCTCATTTAGTGTATTTTTAATACAGAATTTTTAGTGTGGGCAAAAATGTAACTGTTTATAGTAAGATGCTTTCTCTGCTACTGAGAAAAAGGCAACATAGGATTCTATGAGAAAAAATGTTTGGGATGATTTATAGGAATTGGGTCATTGGCCTTAAATTTCCATAAAATAGGAAGTCATTTTTGTTGACACAAACCCATTTCTAAGAACATGAATATGGCTGATAAAGGAAGTTTCAGTGAAGTGAACATGGATGCTGGAAAAGGAAAATTACTATGTAGCCCCTGTATTCTTCTGCACATTGTGCATAAAATGGTTATTTGAACTGAGACAGGTGGATGCAGTGCTCTCCTGCAGTAAAAAGGAAGAATTATGAAATGAGTTGCTTCTGAAAGACACTGAGGTTGTGGCCACTTGATTAAACAGCTTTGCACAAAAGCAGAAGACAACACAGTGGCTATCATCTACTAATTTACATTTCCAAATCCATGGCAAGTTTCCATGCCCATTTTCTTTAAATATTTATCAGAAATGCAATGTACATTAATTCCTTCACTCCACAGGTATGAGGCTGCCTGACTTATTTGTGAAAAGAGGAATTAACTTTTCTTCTGTAACAGCACAAAAACGTTGTACCATTAACTGTTTCTCCTGCAGTAATTGTCCTTGGGCACTAATCAGCTTGTTCAGGTGACATTTACCTAGATCAGCCTGCTAGAGTTAGCCTGTGGATGGAGATGTTTCATCTTGCAAGGCAGGAAAATAAATACTGCGTTTGCTATGTTGATTTGTAAAATGAAGAGGTCAGAAGGGGAACTTTGTGTTTGGACTCAAGTTTAATGGTGAGACTCAATGACATCTTAATTACCAGCAAAAATGTTATAGGCCTGTTTGTGTAGGAAGAGCACTTGAAATTGTATCCACAGATATAGTTAATACAGCTTCCATTTGTTCTTGTATTATATCTCTATAATTTATTGATAGGGATTTACACTCTGTCTTAGATGAAGGGACTGTCTGAAAGAAGGAAAATCATTTCACTGGTATTAATGCTGCCTCAGCTATACCTTCCTCTGCCTACTTTGTACAGGCATATTCCTGCCTTTGAAAATGGACTTACAAAAGGGCTAGACTGGGAACCTCCAAAACCCTGTCAAAATGCTCTTCTTTACCCAGGAAATGTTTCTTGGTTGTCGATGGCTTTTGTGGTTGCATTGGCAGGGTTTTTCCAACATAATATAACAAGCCAGAAAAAGGAAATCTGTCTGGGTTTACATAAACTATGGAAATCCAACATTTTATGTCTTAGGGGTTTTTTTTAAAGTAGATCTATTACAGTTTTTAGTGATGTGGGATATGGATTAAAGTTGTGCCCTTTCTAGTGATACACTTAACTTCAGAACTTGCAAGTTAAAAACTAAAAGCATTCAACAGTACACCTGATACAGATGATAATGGTACTAGAAAATGAAGCCAGGATGTGTCCCTCTTTGTTTTCCAGAAGTGTTTTGGAAAAAGGCCCACAAGTGTTGGCAGGCTTCATATCTTAGTGGTAAGCTGTGATTCATTTTCCTTCCAGAGTTAATGCTTCAAACAAACAAGGGATTGTAAAATGAGGATTTGTTTCAGTGAATGCTACAATGTTGGTTTACAAATAGCATTTAAGGTAAATTTATAATTACTTCAAAGGAAATATTAGTTTGTGAACAGTAGTTAATGAATTGTTCTACATGGCCTTTATAAAAGAAGAAAATCCCCAGGTGACGTGTGTTTTAGAAGACCCATTGTCAGTTGGATCACCTGTTTCTGGAAATGAATAAAAAAAGAAATAAAAGGTTAACATAATTTGGGAAGGCTTGATACTCACTGAATACATAAGATACCAGCTTTTTCTTAATCTGACAGGCATACATTTGATGCTGTAGAGCAGCAAACATATACAGGCTTAGAAATTTGTCAAAATATGTCAGACAGAGAAAAATCTGTTTTCTTTTGAATTGTAGACCAGTTATGTACAATCCACTAGGGTCTCATTTCAAGGAGCAGATGTAGAGAAAAGTGTAAATGTGTCTCCGAAGGTGGCCAGTGTGGACAGTTGTTTTTTTTTTTCTTCCAGGAACCCTGCCCACAAATCCTGAAGCAGAGTCTGGAATTGTCAGGATGTGGTCAGGAACAAAATCCCAGTTCAGCAAGGTGTAGGTGGGCTTGGAGGATTGCTGAGGTAGGAATCGTCTGACAATTCCTGTTATTGGCAATCCAGTCCCCTCTGCTAGGCTTCCTCCACACAGGAGAGCCAAGATTAGGCCTGCAGCAGTGCAGACTTAGTCATTAATTAAGATAACCAGATTTTAAAGAAGTTACAGCCAGGGTTAAAACTCCATTGGAAGCCAATTGAGCGATTCAGAGGTACTGACTTCATTCAAACTGGTGCTGGGATCACCAAACACCTGTCAATGGTAAGACTTGCATGCCCTTTCGTAAGGATACCTAAAATCAAAAAGAACTGTCTGAATTCTCTTTTCATGGACTTCCAGTATCTGAAGGGGGCTTACAAGAAAGCTGGTGAGGGACTTTTTAGGAGGTCAGACAGTGATAGAACCAGGGGAAATGGGTGTAAGCTAGAGGAGGGTAGATTTAGGTTGGATATTAGGAGAAAGTTCTTCGCTATGAAGGTGGTTAGGCAGTGGAACAGGTCGCTCAAGAGAGGTTGTGGAAACCTCATCCCTGGAAGCTTTTAAGACAAGGCTTGATGGGGCCCTGGGCAACCTGATCTAGTGGATGGTGTCCCTGCCAGGCAGTGGGGTTGGAACTAGGTGATCTTTAAAGTCCCTTCCAACTCTGATGATTCTATGATTCTATGTAAGAAGCAAAAAGCCAGCCCAGTACCAAGGGTCTCATCTGTACCAGGCTCAGCAATATGTTTCATTGTGTGTTTCCATGTGACCATACTGCGAGATAACATTCGTAAAGCAGCTCCAACGTAGTAAAAAGTGCTGATTTCATAGGAGATTGGAAATGAAAAGCTCTGTGGCAAATTCAGCTGCTCAAAGGATGTACAAAGGGAAGTGGAGAAAATTAAGAGCAAAGTATAATCAAACATATCTCTGAACTGTTGCATTTTATATATTATGTTAGCCTTCAAAAGCCAGGGCCAAAGTAAACGGTTGGAGTTTGGCTCTTGGTGCTGTGGTGTGGCAGAGGTTCCGTCATGGACACTGGAAAAATGCCGCTTACCGGCGAGAGGAACACACTTGGCGCTGGGTCAGATGCACAGCGTGGAAGCATTTGCCCAATTAGTGTTTTAACAGCTGCTTAAGGTTTGCTTCAATGGGAAGAAAATTATGGAGCACAATTTTATGTAATTAGTAGAGCATAAAACACGTGGTGTGTCTAATTAAATGTTTAAAACTATTGACATTACGTAGCTACTGTTGAAGTAAATGAAGTGGAAAATCGTTATGATTTTTTCAGTGGGTAAATTACTTCACAATACACTCAAAGGCCCATTTGATAAGATGAACTCAATCCTGATGCAGAATGATGAGCACCAGGGCCTTTTCACACCCCACAGGTATGCAGAGGTCTCACCAAGTTAACTGGTGAGACTGGTTGGTATTTCAGGGCTTCTAAGTCCTGCCAGCGTGTGCTCTACTCTTCAGAGCGCACTGTGTTGAATGCTGGTATGTCTCGCTCCTTTGGTTTGCAACTCCTTTATCCCCAGTATTCAGCACTGATGAGGCTGCACCTCAAACAGTGTCTTCAGTTTGGGTCTTCTCACTACAAGAAGGACATTCAGTTGCTGAAGCATGTCCAAAGAAGGGTAAGGAAGCTGTTGAGGGGTCTAGAGAACAAGTCTTACAAGGAGTGGCTGAAGGAACTGGGGTTGTTTAGTCTGGAGAAGAGGCTGAAGGGAAACCTTATCTCTCTCTGTAATTACCTGACAGGAGGTTGCAGGGAGGTAGGAGTCAGTCTGTTCTCCAAGGTGACTAGTGATAGGGCAAGAGGAAATGGCCTCAAGTTGCACCAGGGGAGGTTCAGGCTGGATATTAGAAAAAGTTTCTTCACTGAAAGGGTGGTTAGGCATTGGAACAGGCTGCCCAGGGAGGTGGTGAAGTCACCATCCCTGGAGGTGTTCAAATAACTGTGATGTGGTACTTGGTTGGTGGAACATGGTTTAGTGGTGGACTTGGCAGTGTTAGTGGTTGTGCTTGATGATCTTAGAGGTCTTTTCTAACCTTAATGATTAGATGATTCTGTAATCCTAAGGGTGACAAACTGTGCACTGAAGAGCTGAAGCCCTCACTTTCTGATCCCAACCAAAGTCACTGAGAAAAGATCCAGCAGGCATTTTCAGAAGCAAATTTGCTTTTAAAACCTGTCATATTTCACTGGTTGTCACTGTTGAAGTACTTAGCCTATGCTCTGCAGTTCTCAAGACAGATTCAGAAATGTAATTATGTACCATGCAACATCAGTTGTACGATTCATTTACATCCAGTTGTGCTAGCTGATGCTTCTACCCAAGCTTATAACATCTGTGTTCTCATCTTTATTTACAGGAGTACTGAACAATGTTGACAGTGAAAACAAACTCATTAAATGATTTTTTTCCCCATTTGAATCAATATACCTTTCACCTAGCTGCTGCTTACTGGCACACTTTGTCATGTACAACACTTCTTTATTTTCTATTTCAAATGTAATGAAGAAGAAACAGCACAAGACCAGGGAGTGAGGTTTAATTCCAGCTGTGACATTCAAATCCAGCAAAGACAGCAGAGTAATACTTGAATTTACACTGGGCTAACTGAGGGCTCACCCAGACTCTTTATATTGAGCATTTGTAGCTCACAACAAAACCAAGACAAGTTTATCATTTTATACCATACTTTTACTAGCTGTCAATGTAACCATAAAATGAGCATATGCATAGTGGAGAAACTACATTTCAGGGAAATAAATTAAAAAAAGAAGAGAGAGAATGGTTGCCTTTTTTGGTTCTATTGGTTTTGCATCTGATTGTTCATTTGGGTTTTTTGACCTACCATGAATCAGGGTTAAGCTGTGATTACAACTTAGCTTAAAACGTGCTAGCGCTGCCTCCCCCAAAAGACAGTGAAGATCCCTCTTCTGGTGAGGTGGAGTTGAAAATGTGTCATTACTCTTGTGTCTTTTCTCCAATGGTTGGAAAAAAAACCAGAAGTACCATGCACAAAGTACTAACTAATTCCTCTTTGTGACATAGCTGCAAGCCCATGGACTGAGGGGAGGTACAATTTTGAACATTTTAAAAGGAGGAGAAAGTTCTGCTAAAAGTGATAGGGGATTTTATATCTGGGAAGGGCAAATAGCAGTAGCTCTTTGCTTTCTAGGGCCACCATCAGCCTGTTGTGGGAGTGCTAAGGCAGACTCCCCTTATGGACACTGCAGTGCCTTTGGTGATTGCTTACACTGCATAGATCCAAACCAGGAAGTATCTGGAATGCTCCTGTAGATGCTTGGATTCCCCAAGAAAATAGATTTGCAGTTAGTTACTTCTGCTGGGCCTTCCTATTTTCTTTCTCAGTAATCCTTTTACTCCTGGTGACATCCTACCTAAAAACTTGAAAGAGAAGAGGTTATTCTTCCTTTTATATAGGGAGGTAGAGAAGGGGACAAGGACCTATGAGCAACACCTACACCCTAGAAAACTAAAGCTTCTACCTGGTTTCTGTCAATAACTAGAATTGTACTCAGGGACTTGCTGTCTTAAAACCTCTCTGGTGTGGCATGAAAAATGATCTGAATTTTCCTAATGTACCTCAAGCAGAGTAAGAAGTCACATCTTTTTCTTTGGGGAACCATTTAAAATGTAAATGATTTTATCTGCCTTTTTAACTTTCTGAATATAGTTTTTAAAACTACACTGGTGACTTTAGGAAGAGCAGAAGTGGTCATCCTTCAGAAGACCATGGGAAACATGGATCTGCAGAAGTCTGTTGCATATTTTCAGTGTGAATCTTTTGGAGTGCTGTAGCAGAAGCATCAGGGCAGTGTGTGAGGCTATGCAGCCTCAGCTTTGAGCTGAAAGAGTTAATTTTCAAGTTCACCATGAGCTGTGTTTACTGATCCTTTCTTACTCCTTTGTGATAATTGGCACCTCAGATTCTCTACTAATTAATTGGGTTGCAAGGGGCAGGTGGTGCCATTCTATTTTGATAATCCCTGTCAGCAATGTCTGTATAATCTTGTTGTTTAATTAAAATGAATTTGTAATAGGGGTGCATGAACTTGCAACAGATTTTTTTTCTTCTTCTTCTTTTCCTTTTTCTCTCCTCCCTCCCCCCTCTCTTCCTGGCTGTGCTTTGCTTCGCTTCAGTAGGCCTTCACTGCTGGGGGCAGTTCTGCAGTTGTGGCACTGCCACAGTCTGTGTGCTATTGTCATTCTTTAGTCTGTTTGGAAATGTTTTACCTCATTAACACTCTCCAAGCCATGAGCCTTTTGTTTTGAAAAGTTTTCCTGTTTTCTGGTTTTCTACTTTTTCATTTATCTTTTTAACAAAGAACATATCTGTGAAGAGATTTCAAAATTTCAAGTCAAAAACAGTTTAGAGGGTGCATTTAGGATTAAAATTATTTCAGTTAAAACCAAACTGTTTAGCCATTGAAACACATTACTGTTTCTTATTGTTTTATCAATTCATTGCTCATATATCTCCGTGGCTCTGACAAACATTTAAAGTGAGCAAACAAAACCCAGAGCCAGAAGCACTGCCTAGCTTAACTCGAGTCAGTTCTGGCAATATGGGCAAGGGTCAACTATTTTTAAGACTTGCTTACTGAGGACAGATTTCAGAATGGAGAGCTGAAAGTTTTCTGCTAAGACATTTCAGTCTGTGTTTTATTATGGTTATAGAAACTTGCTCATGCCAACTGCAAATACAGAAACAGTTTGTAAACTTCATCTTTGAGGAGATTGTGTGGGTCTGAAGGTCCTCTCCTTTTCAAGGGCATCTCTGGTGTTTTGTCTAGCTCATCTTCACATTCAGAGCAGAGGACAGAAAGTTGCAGGAGTTGGAACAAAACACAGAACTTGTTTTACAAACACTTTAAAGAGTTAAGAAGGTGAAGGATAGATGCTGAAGGCTTTCTACTCTACGGAGGACATTTCACATTGTGTGCTCATCTCCTCCAGTAGCCTGACAGCTCACTTCTGCTGGCTGTTCTTCAAGGGGAAAACTATATTCTTTCCTTATTATTTTTTTCTTCTTGTGCAGGAGCCATGCTGAAGCCTAACAGAAACAAGAAACCCAATTTTGGCCAAAGTTCAGCTCCTAATAAGCTGCTAAAGCAGTCTGTCAAAACCTTGTAATCTGAATGCTCACACATCTAGGATCTAAAAGAAAATAAAAAAGGTATTATGTAGCATTTTAATTACAGTACCATCCCCTCTGCATTTAAGATGGGGCAGGTCAGGAATTGACAGTGGCAGTCATTGCTTCTTTGTTTTTCTTGAAAACTGTGGCACAAAACATCACTTCTTCAGTGGCATCTGTCTCAGCATTTCCTCACATCCTTACAACTCTCATATTGCAGGTAATTTTCCCTGTTACATTTGATGTGCTTGCTTGCATTTTATGCTGAAGCCACGTGTTCAACTCATTTTCCTGCAGTGTGTTTACTAGTAACACATAGTATATAAGTAGATAGGTGGAAATAGCCCTGTTATATACCTATAGAACTTGGGTATTGTGCAATGCTGGCCAGCACAGTGATGCAAGATGTGTTTCATGCCACCTTTTCTACCTATTCGTTTCCTGGGCTGTCTCCCTGAGGCCCTTCCTCCCTCTCATTGAAAAAGCACCTGGTGGCTCAGTGTGAGCAGTTAAGGTCAAACCAGTTGTCTGTCAGTGATCATCACACCCAGGAAGTCAGCTCGCATGCAAGAGATGAGGTCCTAAAGTTAGAGTGAAGAATCACGTTTCAGAAAGTCCTATTTGAAAGATATATTTTAAAAGATACTTTAATAGGTGGCAGTGAATTTCCATTTTCATTGGGAGATATGAAAATCAGCAGGCAAACTTGTCAGCATCCCCTTGCAGTGCTCTGAATGGATGCATAGAGCTGCCAGTGTTTGTAACCTCATCATTAGCTTCCCAATAATTGATCTTTGTCCAATATCCCTGGTGTCCACACTCAAATGATCAAATGAAAATTTCTGCTTTCATGCAAGAAAGCAAAGCAAGCTTCTGGTTCTCATCAAGCCAGAGAGAAGTCTGAAAATGTGATTTCCAAAAGCTTGATGACTAGAATGGAAAAAATCCCTCAAATTCTTGTGTTCAAATCATCTGTCTTTAAGAGTATATCTAAAGCTACGAATGGGCTTTTGCTAGTAATTGAGAATGAAAGCATAAAATACTGCACAGATGATTGCAGGGTGCTTTTACCTCTCCTGAAAATCCCAGCCTGCAACAATGTAGGCATTTGTCCAAATGTATAGGTATGAGTGTATAGCAATGTGAATTTTACTGCTGCCCCACTGCCAAAGGGGCACTGTGCAATGCCTGCTTGGCAAGGGAGAGGAGATTTCAGTTCTGTTTCCTGGCATTTGTTGAGTTTCATACTTGAAAGTACTTTACCAACCCAGCAAAAAGCAATCCCCAAATTTTTCTGGGACTAGACATGCCTCCACAGATTTGCCTGCGTCACAGAAATTGTTAGGTTTTTCTATAGTAAAATTATACTTTTGAGGTACAAAACCATGCAGATGTTTAAAACAGAAAAACATCTCAGTCTGCAATAGCAGAAAAAAAAAGGGGGGGGGAGGAGAAGCTGAAATCTTGAAAAGCTCAAAAGGTCCAAACTAATGTTTTCTCCAGATTGACATTGATTATTACAACTAGGGATCAGCTCCACAGCATCTAACCCTTACAGATGGTGTCTACTGCAAGTGTGTTTCCTTTTCCTGTTAATTAAGGGTAATTAAGAGTAATTAAGATGCTATTGTGTGAAGGTGTCTTCAAAGTTGTGTCCGAGCCCACTACTCTTCTGCTTTATTAGTACGTTTCACAAATGCTGGTAGCCTTAAGCGGTTTGCTGAGCTCTGTTTGTTTGTGAGTCCAAATGAATACATTGGGGGAGTTGAAACAATTTCTGAAACATGTGAAGAGCTCTC
Source organism: Galbula dea (assembly GCA_013399015.1). NCBI lineage: Eukaryota > Metazoa > Chordata > Aves > Piciformes > Galbulidae > Galbula > Galbula dea. The sequence continues at coordinate 197,447 of VWZX01008917.1, forward strand.
TTATTTGGAGAGTTAATTAAATTCCTGTCCCTCTGGCTTTAGTCAACAGATTCCCACGTAATTTCCTGGTTTCTTTACAAATATTTCTTCATTGTGACTATTATGTAGATGCAGTGTTAATTAATAGACTCACTGTTGAAGTTATGATGCTGGCTTTCTGGAAGTTGTATATAATATACACAAAATATAATAATAATAGTAATATGGAAGACTGATGTGGCATTTTGGGTATCTCCATTCCTCCTTCTTTGAGAGTCTTAAATTTAATGGTTTAGTTAGGGTCCTTTTGGTTCCAGACTTAGTTATTTCTAGATTGTCATAGGTAAGTATAAACACATTTGCTCCCTATTACTTTTTAGCATAGATGTGGGAGCTAATCTAATTTGCAGCATTTAATGGGTTAAAATCTAGCTTTGAACTTGAATCATCTCATGTATGGTAGTCTCTTTCGAGTTTTAATGTGGCAAGACCCAAGTACCTTCCAAAGTGATCCTGCAATAGCAGAACAGCAATTCAATTGCAAAGACTGTCTTGCAGTCTTTGAAAGAACTGCATGAATGCTAGAAACTGAATAGAAGTTACTCATGCTGCAGAGGATTAAATGCCTTCTGGGAACAAGGAATGCCATATCTGAAACATGAGACTGTTCTTGCTCAGAAGCCTTGAAATGATAAGTCCATTTTTGTGGTTTGTATGTGCTTTCTAGAGAGAATCTGATTTTGCTGATGTGAAAAGCAAGGAGTCAGCGCTGTCAAACGGTCCCATTTGTTGCACTGCTTATGTCTCCCATGGAGATTGTGAATAATTTTAAGTTGAGGCTCATGGCATAGAAAAGGATGGTGAAAGTCCAGAACATTTATTGGGAGCAACTTCCCTCTTGCAGTCTAGAATACAGCTGTTAAAGGAAATTCTGTTTTTCCTGCCCCATAAATGCAGCAGCTTAGAGGAAAAATTGTATCAGTTGGGTACTATATAGAGTGTGCACAGGTAGTAGAATTATGACTTGTCAAAAACTGGTATTTGGAGCTGGCAAATACAGTGATGCTGTAGATACTGTCCTGTTGGCAGGAAACAATCTTCCTGACTGATATTGTGGTGAATCTATTTGGGCAACAGTTACAGAGACTCAGTGCTGTAGAAAATCCACTCTTCTTTCTTGCAAGATCATCTCTGCTCATCCCAATGCTAGCATTCCCTTATACAGTGTCTGTGAGGCTTATGTTCAGCCAAGGTCAATATTTCGTGCTGATTTTTGTCTGGAAGTGATTCATGGTGGATCATACATGTGGAATCTTATGCCTTTTTTGTTGCTCTGTAAGTATATTGAGTTGAATCTCTAATCCTTCTGGCTAATAACTTTTATTTGTTGCTTGTGTTCTTAGGGTCTGAGTGCATGTCACTGAGAAATAGTGAGGGTAGGACTTATGGTGTTTTAAGAATTATCAAAGAATTGCAATAAGCTATAAACTTGCAATTAGGATATTCAAATAGCTACATTTTGTTATGTCAGTGTTCAGACTTGTGTTACAAATTTGTGCAAGCTTATAGATGTGAAGAGAGCAAGTAGTACCACTATATAACATATATTTCTATATATTAGCCTGATGTCCTAGCAGGGTTGTTAGAGAGCTTTTCAACCCAAGATGAATGATAAATACCTCATTGAGATCCCCCTTTACAAAGCTATTTGTGAGTATGGCTGAATAGCTCTGGAGAACAAGAAAGAAAAGATGGGACTAACCCATTCACGTTGTGTTACTTCTGTGACTGAATGAGCTTGTGGTTAGTGCTCTGTCTATCTGGGGAAAATCCCTTGGAGAGATTTTAAAGAGATCATAATCAGCAGTAAGGTGATATGTTAAAAGGACTACCAAAACCACCCACAGAAATTTGAAACACTAAAGAGGCAAACACTGGGGACAGAAAATGCAGATGGCACAGCTACTGTATTTATTGGTTTTTCCTGGAATTACAAACTCATTCTTCACTTAAAATTAGTGATCAGCAGGGTCTGGGTCACCCAGTTCGTGATCTGAACCCCACTTTTCCCTCTGCAAAGGACTGTGGGGGTGCAGCCAGCCCAGATACACTGTCCTGCTGCACGGCAATCGCTTTGCTGCTGCAGTCTCTTCTGGAGACTCTCAGAGAGGCATGCATCCATCCTCTTCCAAAACACAGAATTCCCCCCAAGGAGCTGGCTGCAGGGACAACGTGCCTTTTGGGTGTCTCTACATGAATGTGATGCCTGTTGTGGCCAAAAAAAGCATTAACATCTCTGGTTTAGGCTGGTTCGTGTGTGCAGCAGCCTTCTGTAGCTAGGCAGAACTTCTCAACTGTTGAGCTGGGAGAAGCTGAAAATCAAAAAGCTATCTTTCAGCACTATCAATCTGAGAAATGTTTTTTCTAACCTGGGATCACACAGGAAGTAAGGAGGTTTTCATTATGCACCAAGGTATTTGTGTGTGAGCTCCTGGTGTATAGGTTAGTAAAACTGATCAGACTATAGCAAATGCTTAAGGAGATTTGGTGACTATCAAGGATCAACATGTAACTTGAAATCAGAAGGGCTGGTTAACTTGGGTAAGCTGCTTATCTAATACTAAGAATGAGCAAGGAAATTAGTAATGGAATAATTGGCATCATCTCTAGATTATATTTGGGCCCTGTAGCACCCCTAATCTAGATAAACACCCTATCGTCTGCATGATAGAAATTGTAGCTCCTGAACTCCAGGTCAGTACACTGATAAAGCTGGATGTAGACAGATGTTTTCTGCTGGAACAGATGTGCTGGTCTTAATACATTACTGCTTATCTGCTGATGATTGCTGCCTTTCTCCCAAAGAGAGGTGGTAAGACCACTGGGTTGCTTCTCATCTGCTTTGGTATAAGCTCGGATATCTTGCCTTAAGCTGTTGTTGAAGGCTGTTAAAACTAACCCCAGCTGACTAGTCTGTGAAATAGATGGGGGTCTCGCACGGTTCACTCTTGCCAGTGTTTTGTAAGGAGTGATAACATTTCAGCAGAGACAGAAACGGATGTGATAACTTCTGTGTGACTTAAAAAAATCACAAAAACCATTTCATAAGATCTCTACCATGATCTAGGTCAAGAAGATAGGAATGGACATTGCTGTTACATTGTATGTATCTACAAACCCACCCCTGACCTAATAACCATCCATCTTCCTAGCTTATAACTCCTTAAAAGTCATCTTAATCAACCCTTAGGGCTCCTAAAGATTGAACTCAATTGAAGATATAATGTATTTTCAATGTAGCAGCATTTATAAAGTATACAGATTTGGTAGTGGCTTCTTATGTTACTTGTGCTGCAGTTCTACATGCTAGAGAAGCACCATCTTTGCAACTAGAAAAATAAGTAGTGGAGTTAAAGAAATAAAGCCAACACTTCAAACATACTCCCTAGATTTCAAATAGAGAATGTTTCTTTAACACAACTGATTTTGGAGCTGAGAGCAGGGTGCGTATTTCAAGAGATGCCAGAAATATCTACTTATGGGAGTCTGTGTGGTACTGTGGCCACTGTTTGCAAGAAAAAAAATGTAAACATGTTAAAGATAAAATATGATGTGCTTCCTTAAAAAGCAAAGGGTGTTTAAATTGTAATGGGGCATGCTTAAATTAATGGAGGTAAGAATATACTGCAAATTGGCATGACAGTTCAGTGGAACTGACCACGTTTACATACAGCTCGTGTTTCATTCAGTTCTACTGTCTAATTCCACATTAAAAATACCAGGAACATTAGAAAGTTAGACTATTTCTTAAATAGTTCTTAAATACTCTGTTTCAGCTGTGAAAGTAGCTCAGAATGGCTTCTGGAGGTTTCTTGCTTTAAGGTTGGGGGCATTATGTTCGTGTATTGTGTAGACTGCCTGCATGAGTTGCTGCAAAGTTCATTATACTGCTAAGGCTGTCAGTGGTATTTATGGATATTCGTGTGCAGTGAACCCTTGAACCTGAGCTGGTCATCTGAGCGTTGCTTGTAGTTAGAGTTGTGTTTATGCTTAACATTGGTAGCAGCATTTAATTGCTCCCTGGGAAAAATAATTGCAATTTGAACTCAGTCATATAGTAGACAAGGGATTGCAAAAATGACAGGCTCACAGGAAGGATTGTCCTTCTTATACAAGTGTTAATTATTAGACATGTTTTCAAACTCCTGTTTCCAGAGTTTGGGAATGAATGTGCAATAAGTATATAATTCAAACTGTGCAGTGTCCCACTCCCATTCAAACCAGTAATGGCAAAAATTGTGTTATGGAACTAATCACAGTTCAAAAATATTTTCTAGGCATTTTTCATGTCAGCTGCAAACAGGAGAAAGGGTGATGATGCCATTTTGCAATAGAGAGGAGTGGAGATCTCGCCTCATACTCATCTAAGGAATTTCTAATTCAAAGTATTGCAGTGTTATCCCTGCTAAAGTTTCAGTTCTCATAACATAATATCAGATGAGAAAATCCTGCGTAACGTCTGGTATGTCAGCAGAACTGTTATGGTCCTGAGCCTGCTGCTGGTATCTGTGTCTTCAGAGTTGCATTTTAGAACTCTCCTGCCAGTGGAAGGAGAGTTTATATTTCTGTAACTCTAGTGGGGATTCCTTTGGCTTGACACAATCCCGGGAATGTCTTTCAAACCCTGTACATACCCAGAACAGATGGCTGCCATGGGAAGCAGGAACTACCATGCAGCATGTAAGAATTTTTTTTTTTCCACTTCTTGGTAGCTTTCTAACTTGAAATAATCTTTCCACAGATACTGTATAATGGGAACAATGTCTTGATTCTCTCTTTGTCCATCCCTCTCTTATTTTCATTTCCCTGTCAAATTCAAGGAAAACCAGCCTTTCTCAGATTCTGAGGGTAGGGTTGGTTTTTTTGGTTGTTTGGGGTTGGGGGTTTTTTGTTTTGGTGGGGTTTTATTCTGGTTTTTGGGGTTTTTTTAACTTTAAATTCTGTTACTACTGAATTTAAGCATGTGGAATGAATGCTGAATTGCTGAAACTAGACCTCAGCAGAGAATTTGACAATACAGGGTACTGTTTCCTTCCTCCTGGTCACCAGAGCAATCTGACCAAAACTCAGAACTGTAATTACTGACAGATACATAGCTGCATATGAAAAATCATTTTTGAATAGAATGCATTTTGCTTGTCATTTGATTAAATTTTGTAGTATTGTAAAGCAACATCCAGTGAGTGTGATATGTTGTGATATATTGAGATGACGTGACCTCCTAAGATATTAAAGATCATGTTTTGTCTAACTTTCATCCTCTTGCACTTAAGTTTGTCACCTGAAATGGATAGTTAAATAATAAATTAGCTGCCCTCTGCAAACATTTACTTGTTAAATGGCTCTGATTTTTTATAACCACGTGTTGTTTCCCAGCTCTTTTGGCCTTACAGGAGTTTAGCCTTGTTGGGTTACAGAACAGCAGTAACTAGAACTACTGCTTTTGTTGTGGTACCCACTCCTCTGCGCTGTTGTCAGTCTGACAGTCAGTTTCTCACAGGTTTTGTTAATATTTCTGTCTCCTGAAAGAAAAGCTGAGGTCAAGCAACCCAATAAAGGAAGATAACTTAAAGTTGGAGTGTAGATACTTTTGTAATAAAATCAGGATTTGACCTAGTTTCCTAGTCACTATAAAGACAAAGAACAGAAGCTGTGCAATAATGAATTACAACATAACATTAGAGAGAAAAAATAAGAGTAGACCATTGTAATTCCTTAATTGAAAATGCATCATTGCAAAATTGTTACTTGGATGCCACTCGTTTTCTTATGGAAATGTGTTTCCTTTTATTAGCAGGTCGATTTATTTGATGATATTACAGAACTCCAGGTTAATTTTAATCTATTGACCCTGTGTCATATTGATACTACCCAGTTACATGTTTTATGTAAGCATGTGACTTCTAGTGTCTAGTTCTTATATTCCATCTGATTATTTGCAAGTGCTGAGATTAATGTGTTATCTACAGCCAGAGAACTAAACTGGCACATTGTAAAGAACGTACATTAGGAGAATATATCAAAAATAGAGCCACCAAAATTAGTTTAAAATGTGGGAAAAAGTCTAAACACAAGGTAAATATGGTGTTAGACTTGAGTGAATATAATAGGAATTGAGAGCATAACACTGTGACATGTGCCTGAATCCACACCTCTTAAAGATAGTGGGGAACAATTCAAGAAAATAAGTTGCATTTCCATGTTTGTTTTGGTCACACTGGTTTTGGGAGTCTCCCATCAGCTTCTAGCTTTCATCTGAGAGTATGACAATTATGTCAGCCTGATGATGATTTAAGGTCATTGAGAGACAATGAAGATAGCAGGCTTACATCAGGATGTGAACATCTGTGCAGATGTTGCTGAATCATCCCAGCCAAACAAAGAAATTACAGGCACTGCGCTTTAGCCTCTGTCTTGCTTGAATGTTTTGGTGAAGGTGGATGGAGTTGCATTGGAGGTAGGAAGGAAAACAAATTGCAGCATCAGTTTTAGCTGGGGAGTTTAGTGTTAGAAGTTGACTGAGCATGAGCTCCCAAAAGACTCCTCTAATACATCACCAAGTAGCCTGTGCCAGCCCAGTGTGGTTTCACAGAATGTACGTGGCAGTGTGGTTTTGGTGTACAGATAGGCTGCTTTTTGTAGACTGGGCCTAGTTTCTTTTGTGGTACTAGAGCCACTGGGGACCACACAGTTATTGGTGGCTTACTTGAGCAGCCCTTTCAGTGATGTCTGACTAAGGTGAGTTCAGGACTGTAAGACTTGTGTGATAATTGTTGGGCTAGTTATTCCTGACCAGAGCAAGCACTCATTTCAGTTGCAGGAGTGGCTGGGAGCTCGTTGACTGGCAGTCTTCACTTTAAGAACATGCAGTATGTTGCTGCACCATCCAATAAGGCTTATACCACTAATTATATTTCACATGGGTTTTGAGAAGCATATTTGTTCTATGGATGAAGCTGGAGCCTGCAGGCTAGGGCACCATACTGACTAGAGCAGAGAAGGTGGTGGCAAGAACTGCAGACTTCTGGTGCATAGACATTTGCAACCAAGTGTATTTTACATAGGATGTTACAATTATGCCAAAGGTCTTCATCAGTGAAGTCTCAGCTGTCAGAACTGTCCTTCATAGGGAACACACAGGTTGTGCCATTAATATTTGCTCCTTTCCATAGTGAGATATAGGGGCAATTTTCACCTTGCCATATAAAAGCCTCGTGAACTGCAGTAGCGACTCAGATTGCAAACAGCCTTCTCTGTGTGCTCTTAAGGGAGTATGTTTTTGAAAGACAAGTTTTGCATAACCTTTAAAAATGATGTGCAATGCTAATTTAAAGTGCTAGCAGGGTGGTCATAAAAAGTGACACCTGTATTTATGGCTTAAATAAAATGATCTGTGCTTTGATCCTGCAAAATCCTAGCATAATGCTCTGCCACTGAGCCTCGCTCCTTCTGATGACATGAGATATCCCACATCCCCCACCTTCCATAGTCCTTCTACTGTGACCCTCAGCAAGAGAGCACCAGTCACTGTTGCTTTGGGTGTGGAACGTGCCCACTAGGGACCTGGTTCTTGTTTACCAGCTAACTTTACATAGCCCACCCTAGAGCTGATGGAGACAAATAAATCACTGCAGAGCTGTCCTGGATTTAAGCCCCTGAAAGACCTGTGAAAATATTTGTTATCCAGATACCTGAGCTGGCCAGGCCTTTCTACAGACTTTAAAATGTCCTACAGGCTTTGCATTGCTCATTTTGGATGGGTTCAGACAGGCAAGTTGACAAAGTATTTTTTGGCAGTTGGAGCAGGAAATGTGAATTTGCCGTTTAAGTGCATGTAAATAGGGAAAAATCCCATTAAACTGCAGTTGATGAGACCATGTAGAGTGAAATGAAAACTGACTGTTCTGATAGAAATGGTTGATGCTGTAGAATTTTTTGTAATGGAGCCTAAAAATTGTTCCCATTTTCTTGTAGAGCAGTTTAAGACATCCCAGCTTTTCTTGCTGTCACTCACAATGTCTCGCATCTGCTCATCACAAAGGCTTCTCTGTGGAGGTCCCTCTCCCTGAAAATTCTTTCAGGACACCTACAACGTGGCTTGTAAGATCTGATAAAAGTCATATCTATAAAATGATTAAGGCTCTCCTTGTTTCACACTGTCTTTTCTTGCTGGGGAGGCTTGTCTCCCATTCTTGGGAATAGCTCAGATGGCTGAGAGCGGCCAACGTGGTTGTGGAGCCTCTCAGAGAAAGCACAACTCCCCAGCTCCTTTGGGATGAGAACTTCCCAAGCTAGCAGAAAGAGACTTGTCTGCATGTAAACAGAATGATTTACAAGTAAAGGAGTTTGCTTAGCACATGATTTGTTTTACATGCAAAAGGTATCAGGGATTACACTTTTAAAGTTGGGGGTATTTTTTGTTTTGTTTTGGGGCTTTTTTTTCAGCTGCAGAGAGAGACAGCAAAGAGAGCTGCTGCATCTCTAGGTTTTTTTCCAGCTCCTCACTTGGGGCCAGACTTTGGTTTCCCTGCACCGTCTGGCTGCTGAGGGTTGCTCTGTGAGGAAGGCTTTGGGTTATGTCTTTTCTTTGCACAGAGATTGCTAAAACAACCAATCCTCACTCCACTCATCCTGGCAAAGGAAATCCTGTATGAACTGGAAAGTGTTAGAAAGGATTTAATGAGATTATCATGAACTGTTATTTCACAAAAAAAATCTTAAACCCCCAAGCAGCTGTGCTGTGTAACTGGGGACAGGTGATGAGTGTGAGGGACTAAAGAAGCTGCCTACTTATTTAAGGAGGCAGAGCCAAGGGGGTTTTAAAATCAATATGCATTTTAGCTAAAACGCAAACAAAACCTTCCACCAAAAGAAGGGATCCTGTTGAAGTTAAATATCTTCAAATGTAGGTTTATTTTTGATAATATTACAGCAGTGATGTCAAAATCACTACTTGAAAATTCAGTAGCCCAGAAGACTATGCAAGCTCTCACTTGCCTTCAAGTTCATCATACCAGTTAGAAGTGACTCAGAGAAGGTTGTATTGTGTCTACATCACATTAGGGACTTCTTAGAGGTTTTGACATATCGTCTGTTTCAATGCAAATAATTTAGCAACAATGAAGTGAAATTTGGTTGCTAGATGATTTTTTTTTTTTTTCCTAGGATGCTTGTGGTAAACTTGTAAATACAGCTGAGATTTGTTTTGATGCCAAGCACTGCTTATCCTCTTCACGACACTGAAGCGTGTTTGGTTTCTCCTGTGGTCTTTGTGCACCTGTCATCGTAAGAAAGTTATAAATAGGGAGTGGATATTATGCTGTTAACCTCCCTTAAGGCCTGGGTACCTAAAAACGGTGTAGTACTGTGGTTCTTCAGGGTGACCTCCTGTGGAGACCAACCTGGAGAGCAATGTGATTGCAAACTGAGGAACATGTTGTTTTGCTCAGTAAAAAAAAAGTTATTTAAATTGGAGATTGTTAACCAGTAAGAGGTATGGGAGAAAAAAATATTCTCTGCAAGCATTTAGTGTTGAATTTATTTTGGCAGATGCCTATCTTGAATATGTAGGACACTTTCCAAATCCATCAGACATGCATTTGGCAGTGGGGGAATAAATCTATGTCTTTGTCCATTTATTGCTTGGGAGAATGGCTTGGAGGCTGAAATGAAAACTGTGGTGAAAGGAACTTCTGAAATACGAAATTATGTACTGATAAGATGTTGTGCCAAGAGCCTCTGCCATAACTTACTTGGTGAGAAGACTGTATGTTGTAAAAGCATTACATGTTATTTTGATGCATGTTTAAAACCCATTAGCATCATTTTTCTCAGTTATAAAAGACAAAATTTATGATAAAGGGGTTTATTGATGTAGGTTTAAACCTTGTCATTTCATGCTTTCAAACTTGCTTGTTAGCTGGTGTTGCAGTCACCTTGAAAGATCTCACTCAGCAAGGAGATGATCAGTTTGCCTAATAGGGTACCAGGCAGGAGTCAACATGTGCAGAGATGCACGTGTGTTTCTTAAGCTCCCGAACGGTGTGCTGAGAATAGGACTGAGCCCATCTGCCCAGGGCCCTTCAACCCTTTCTTCTGGCCAGACCAGAGGGCTAAATTTAGGTTCCCAGGTGGCAAAAGCGGCTGAAGAGCAGCTGCAAGCTCTGCCCATGGCAGGTGAGCAGGGAGAGCAGGAGGATGGCTGTGGATCTCTTATGAGAGAGAAAAGCCCTGAAAACATAGTGTAAATGATTAAAAGAGTGTTTTAGCATAGTTGGAGCCCTCTCCTTCCCTCCATATCCAACCATCACTCCAAACCAACTGTCTCTGTTTGTCTTGCTCTTCTATCATCTTGCAGTCTCATTCTCTGGCATATTGAGAGGGAAAGGCAAAATGGAGATCTGGGAGGCACACTGCTCCTGCTGTGTTAACCAGGAAGGCAGTAATAAACTACTTCTGGAGTTGGTTTTGGATACGTTAGTCTTTGGATGAAAGAGTAACTTCAGAGAAGGAAAAAGTAATTAAATTAGCTCAGATCAGAAGGAATCAAGCAAAGCTGTGACAGATTTGCTGAAGTGATATGAGTAGGCAGGTTAAAATATTTTTGGCAAATGAGTATCATCAAATATGAAATCCTGCTCTATTTCCTGAATGTTGAATTAGCTCAGAGTTCAAAAAAATATCCTTCTTGTCCTTTTGTACAAGTCAATGAAATCTTCAGCTTTGCAAGGTGAGAAAACCAAACAAAGCATTCAACTCCAAACAGATAGAGCTGGTTTCTGAAAGTGACTCTGTCTCTCAGTGAGTGCCACATCCCCCTGGGTATGCTGCGTTTGTATCTGGCCACATCAGCTAATAAGAAGGTGCAGCAGAAATAGGTGGGTGACTAAAATATGAGAGGAACTATCTCCTAGAGGAGCAAGGAATTTGAAATTTGGGGGCTGGTTAGAGAGGACTTCAATAAGAGGAGACAGAAGAAGGAAAATAAAATAATACATATAAAAAGAGGAGGCAAATTGAATTCTAGCATTTAACCTTTTACATAATAAAAGACAGGAGACATCTTAATGAAATTAAAAAGCAATGTGGTTAAAAATTAATAAAAAGCAAAAACCTTTTATTGGAGACAGGAATATGGACAAACTGAGCTGTTGGTCTGTTCCAGTGTGTCAATGCAGAGATCACTATGTTAGATGACATTTTGGGGATGTCTTTAGCCTTTGCAGCTAGGTGCTGTTCTCTTTTGTGACAATCTGAGACATCTGGACACAAGGCTGCCCTGGCTCAACAGCTGGGTAGGTACAGCCCCTGTGGTAGTCATGGCAGATATATTGCTGTGAAGTGCTCAGTTGTTTGAGCTGATGGTGGCTGTGTGGCTCCCAGTTTGTGGAGGTAACTTCTGGTTAAAGTACAACATAAAAGTCTGTGAAGTTTCTCATCTCAGTATCAGGGAGAGTATGACAAAATACCATAAGTAATTGTTTCTGACTTATTAAGTCAAACACACGTCCAAGCTCTGTTACCTTTCCTAAATAGACATCTTTTATGATACTGGCTCCTTGTTGAAATATAGTCAGCCTAGCAAGGAGCTCTAGTAAAGGTAAAAGATGCATTCTTTCATCACACATTTAGATTTTGAGCCAACTTGTTGGAGAAATGTGCTCTTATTCTATAATATTGTAATCAAAACCAACAATGGTTTGTACACCATAGAGTCTGTTAGGGTGATACTGTATGAGAATTTAGACTTTACAAATTAAGCTAGGCCCTGCTGCTAAGTACATTTCAGAGCAGCCCATGCATCACATGCTGTGTGCTCTCATCTCCTCCTGTCATAATTTAAAATAAACATGCAGAATGAAACAGAAGGTTTATAAAGCTACCTGTAATTCTTGTGAAGGCAGGGAAGTTTAAACAGAGGTGTCAGTCATTGCAACAGATGAAATGTTTTAGTGATGTTTACAATCTATTCTTTACAAAAGCATGCCTCTTTAGAGGTAATGAGTGTTAAGTATTTGCATGTCGTGAACAATAGGTTCCTGAGTTCTTAAGGATGTGATTTGCCTTAAGATGTGTTTTGAAATTGCTCCATTTTTAGGAATGATTTTGAGAAATAGCTTTGTTTTTGTAAATAAGTGGCAAATAAGACAGATAAGGGATTTGGCTTTTTTAAAAAGGAGCTGGCAAGCCCTTTGTTCGCCTTCCCTCCTCCCTGCAGTCTGCCTCCTCCCCCCCCAGTCCCAATTTGTTAAAGAGGAATTGTTGCCCGTGGTAACTGCAGAGAATTTGTTGAAAAGCACACTTTTAGAAGACAATGGGCCCCAAATATACTGTGGCACAGCTTTAAACTTTATTAAGTCTGTCTTGGACTACCCTCTCCTCTCCCGAGTTAAAGGGAAGAAAAGTTTGGCAGCCTCCATGCTGTGAGCGTGATTGATGCCCAGGACATCTGAGGGACTTTTGTGTCCAGCGTGCTCTCCATGAGTGCATGATGTGTGAATACTCAAATAAGGTCAGCCCTTATCAGATGTAATCTAGGCCTGAAAGCAGATCAACGGTGACAGTCATACCCCATAAGTGAGAACACAAATCATCCTTGCGTGCCTTGGACAAGTTATGGGATTTTCTCCCTTCTTTCTCCCGTTATACCCTTTCCAAATGGGGGGAGGTGACAGAGAGGAGGGGAAACTTTGGTAGATCTCTGGGGAAAAAGAAAAAGAGAGGGAGAAGACAAAACTCAGAGGAATACGTGCCTAGGCTACTAGACATCCCTGTCAGCGGGGCCGCAGGGGGATGGGGCTGTTAGGAAGGCAGTGGCAGTCCCCGTACAGAGGCGGGGGCTGGGGCGTGCTGCTTCTCGTGGGGCACACAGTGGATCACCCCACGGGTGAAGCAGGGAAGAAGGGAAGAAAGTTGGGCAAAAGAAGTTCAACTCACCTCTGGCATCTTTTAAGAGTCTTTCAGAGATTTCTAAACTTCACAGCTTTTGTTGTCTGCCTGTCCCTGGGTTTCAATGCCTCAGTTTTTCAAAGTGGAGTGAAAGCATCTTTTTATTCTGCATTTGTGCTCCAGGAATGGGGACCCTTGTTTCACCACAAAGCCAGTAAAAATATTAGAGAATAGTGTCTTAAAGAATTAATTTCTGTCAGCTTTCATGGAGAAGGCAGTGTTAAGTGGGCTTCATTTGAAGGAAGAGTCTTCCCTTTGGGGATATTACTTATTATAGTTTAAGTGCTGGATTATTTTTTTTAACCAGGAAAAAAAAGAGAGCAGCAGTGAAATGTTGTTAATTTGGACTTTTTTGATTTATGCTTCTGCTTAGAAAAGGATTTTAATGGTCAAAGTTCTTTTACAGAACACAAAATATATAGGAAAATAGCATAATTAGCAGGAAGAAGTCAAAGATAGTTACATCACTGATGACATTAACAACTATGGAAACAATTATGTCATCTTTTATGATGTGAATATATTTTTTCTACATTTATGTTGACTTGAAAGCTTTCTTTCCATTTTCAGAAATATATTGTCCATATCAGGGCAATAATTTGCAGTACTTCTGCTTGCTTACATATTCTACACGAGTAAGTAAGTGTGTAATAGTGACATATTCCCCAGGATTGAGGGGGAGATCCATGAATGCTGACAGCAGCCTGCCTACAAACCCTGTGATGACAGCACATTGCTACTTGCTTCATTTGTTTATTTTGCTTTGTGCTCAAATATCAACATGAGTGTCCTGCTCCTCACTGAAAATGCGTACTAAAAAAAATTCCTTAGTTTGCAGCTCACATCTTGAACCCTGACCATCAGGGAAATACGAGCAGGACATGTATCCATAACCAACCTGTCTCTCTCCTTTGCTTCCCATCACTGAGCTGTCACCTCTTTGCTCTGCTGAATGGGATGGTATTATTCAGGTTAGGGTCAGGAACACTGGAATAGAGGACAGGAGAGGAAACATCTTGTGTCATCAATTCCATGACAATGGTGTCTTGATCAATCATATTATACTTCCACCATCACTTCTTTCCTCCAAAAAAGTGATCAAGTTATGTTAGAGTAATTTATGCTTTCTTTTAAGCCACTGCCCCGAAGAGGAGTGCCACTTGATATCCATATATGCTGTATGGATTTGCCAGGAAGCCTAATGTGAAGAGCTACATCGTTGACTCTCTGTCTAAAAGAGTCCTCCTGCCATCTGCACCCTAACAAATACCAAATACTGATAATACTGAAAAAGAACTGATGAAAGCCAGTAACTTTAAAGAGATGCTCTACCTTGGTTAACTTTTGTATGCCTGCTTGCACATGTCTGGTTTCCCTCAGTGAGCCAGGCTAGCTAACTGTGGCCATCCCAGCACATGTTGACTTAAATTGTCCTGTCACGGTGCAGCTCTCCAATCATATTTGCAGTTCTGCTCACTGTGAGTTTTGACCTTGCTACTGCATTCTGTTAGCTACATCTGTGGACAGATACAAACATGAATCAAAGACTGATTTTAAACACTTATGTTTGCTTTAGTCTCCACAAGAAACTCTTTTTTGATGTATTGATTCTGCTGGCATCCTAAAAGCATCCCTGTTAGATTCTCTGTACTTTTAATAGCAGCCTTTCAAATTCAGACATTTGCAGCTCTGCAATCATTTAGATCTTTATGGTCATACAACTGTTGCTTGTGGTGCCTGTCATGAGTGTCCAAAATAATGATGCCCTTGTAGTCATAAAGGTCATAGGAGTGCCATCCTGTGTTTGTCGTAGTAAGAATGGTCTGCTCTGTAGTGTTTGATGAAGGATGTGTGATATGTGACAGTTTGGGATTTTTTGTTTTAGTAATAGAAACATTTAGAATGGTGTCAGCAGATGATAAAGCATTACTTGAAAGTGGGGATTTTGTAGTGTATGTGCTTTTATGGGAGCTTGGCAAGGAAACAACTGTGCTTTTTGAAGACAGCATAGAGATTAAATATGAATTCTAGAACTAACATAGTTTTTCCCATGAAAACTGCTATTTGCAGTGCAAATTTGTAATTAGGACTTGTACTAGAAAATAGACTCTACCATGTTACTTTCTTGATATATATTCCAATGAAAACACATACTAAGATAAATGATGGATTCCAATTGTGTGCACAGAAGTGTACATCTGTGCTGCAATTGCATTGTAATATGGTATAGTAGTAATCAAGCAGGTAGTAGAGCTTTACACAAAAGGATAAGGATAGAAAAATTCCACACATCACAGGGAAGACAAGAATAGTTCTCAGCACATTTATGATAGCTGCCCAAGGTCTGCTTTATGAACAATTTGGCCAGCTTACTCTCAGTCCTGTTAAGCTGAATTTTATTCTGTTACTCCTAATCATTGTGTGACAGCTGCTAGGTGTCCACTTCAAAGATTTCCATTTCACTAAGTACCATCAAAGATGTGGATCTTCCTCAGAAAGCTTCTAGTTTTAGAAAGCTTCACTGTTTTACAGCCAAATACCAGTCAAAGCACAATAGTGGGATTTGCCCACTGAGATGCCAGGCTTATGTCAGCTACAGTAGTCTAGTATCAGTGCCAAACTGAACAAACGTTGTCGAGAACGAGCTAATGAATCACAAAACCTCCTTTTCTCATTCTTATATATAAAAATAACAGTGCTGTTGTTACTAATGACTATATATTGTTATGGACTTTACTTGTAAATACCTAGTTTACCCCTGCTCGTGTTTTTTTTCCCAGTGGTATTTGGGAGTTTCTTCTAATTGTAGTATGTTAAGTCTAATTTTCCTGTTATTTTACTTTGAATACAGTAATATACAGTGTTTTAGGGAGCTCCCCCGTGTTTTGTTCAAGAATGTAAACTACATACTTCTGCTGTTTGATGTCGTAACAGTTGTTCATAATACTTGTTCCTGTCCTAAGGGGAATATGTGTAGCTGGGTTATCTTGTGGTTTTGCATCCACTGATGCTGTCTGTGTGGCCTTTTTCTGGGCGAGTGATCAGAATTGGTGTATCTGTTGAAAAAAAATAGTATTTTGCTGAGCACATGTTAAGAAATGATTAACACAGAAGTCTGATAACCCTAACCATCTATGAGGTGGCATTGTTTTAGTGCATAGATAATAGCCTAACCATAGATGAAGTGGCTTTGTTTCAGTGCACCCAGCGGAGAAGTGACACAACTGCTGTGCATGTGTGACCATCAGGGGCGAGTTAAATCCATATGCACGCCTGATTCACTAACAGGCTTATGAGGAAATCATGCACTGCGCATATGTTGAAGCAGCTCATTTAGTACTTGAAGAATGACACCAGCCTAGGAAGTGTTTATAGCAGTTGTCCAGTGAAAAGCTGCAGGGAGGGTTCCTCATCTTTAAACGACGCCGTGCAGGAGCGCAGCTTTGTGCTTCTCCTCGTTCCTGGCTTGCTGGCGAGCGTTTTCTTGCCTGTGAAGGGGCAGCTCCCGAGCGCGCTGGTGTGGTCTCTTCCCCGACAAAGGAAACGTTTGATGTGCGAAAGCCTGAAGCACTTTGACGGGACGGCTCCGGCTTCCTTGCGGGGCTGGGAGGCGAGCCGCGAGGGGTCCCTCTCCGGGCAGCGGCTCCCCGAGGGCCCCGCGGGTGGCAGCCCAGCGGGGTCGCCGCTCGCCCGGCTCACTCCCTCCCCTTCTCTCTCCTTCCTTTCCTCCCTCCCCCCCCGGGCGCCCGGCCCGGCCCTCGCCGCCGCCCGCC